>JAQGAW010001160.1:0-21154 GCA_034698025.1 Phthiracarus crinitus | reverse complement strand
GAACAGTTGAGACAAGAGAAGGAGTTATGGGAAGAGGAGTTAAGAAAGGAATCATACTTTGTTGAAGAACAGAAGAAAAATATATGTTTGGCTAAACTAGAATGCAGTAAATATGAAGACGTTCTTAAGAAAATGTTTAGCGATTCGGAATCATTTATCCATGCGATGACAGAATTAGTTAATTCTCCACTGATTAACAATTTTACGCATAATTTGAAGAAAGTTGTTCTGAATGACGAATGGCTTTCGATATCAAAATGGCTTCAAAATCGTTTGGTCAGTGATAGCAATGATTACGATTTGAGTGAATTTGAAAAGTTGTTTTCAGAGAAAGTTAGTGAACTTAAAATGGCTATTGTCGAGCATTTGAGTTCACTTCAGGGAAGTGTTTCACTCAATGAACAGCAACGCATTAATGAATTGAATTTATTGATCGAAGAAGAGGACAAGAAAGTGAATAAGTCTGAAGTACAAGTAAAGTCTCTTATGGCTGATGTGGAAAATAAGCGAAAAGTAAGCGAATTTTTATATAAAATAGATTAGATATTTACTGGTATTGTGATTACTGGATGTGATTTGATTTGATTTATAGGCACAGATGGCAGAAATTGGTGCCATTCAAAGCGAAATCGATACTAATTGTCAATTGATTAGTGAACTTGAGAACAATAGAAAGCAATCGAACAATAAAATTACTGAAAATTTAGTGGAATTGCAAGAAAAGTATGATTTCTAAAAAACATTTTATAATTAATTCAAATAATGATTTTTAAAAATTTTTACATACCTTACTAAACAGAGTTAAGGAACGCGAAGAGCGTTATCGCAAAGAAAAAGATATTATTGTTAACAAATGGAAAGAACGCATCACTACTTGTAGTAATGGTATGCAATCACTTATGACTAATTTGGATAAATTTGTTAAACAAGAAGAGAATACTAACATTCATTTGAATAAAATACTTGCGAAGACTATATCGACTGAAAAATCGAATCGGAAATCAAAAAAGTGAGCGTAAAATTATCGAAAACCAATGAATGCTTTTACCGTTTTATTTATATACCATATGATGGTTTTATATTTTTATTAAACTATTTCTTATGCTATGATTGTTTTTAAAAATTTGAATGTATTATAATTATATAGAAAACTGCTTATATTTGCACGTTTAGTATTATTAAAAGCATTAAACCTAAATTATTATGAATTTTTATGGGGTAACTGTAAAACGCCAATAATGTTCTCATTTTCTATATTTTTTATCCGATCTAACGCTTAGAATGTTAAAGATAGTGATATTTTATAACAATTTTATTTTGAAGGTAGAAATAGATATAAATTAAATACAACAATAAGACTAGAATTTTATAATAAGATATTATAAGCGTATAAAGTGTTTTCATATCACCATATAATTACATAAAACTAATATTTGAAAAACTGATTCGAAACAATAACCGATTGCGATGTATACGTACAGTAAATGTAAAAATAATTTCAATTTCTAAGTAATACTAAGCAATATTCTCAATCTTATTGGCTGTTAGTATATGAAACATAACCATCGATAATATCTTGTCGAGTGGATCCATAGCTCCGCGTTGAATCCATTTGGGAATAGTTGTGCGCGCCTGAGAGAAACCAAGTCTTTGGAGAATGTAGTCAACACCATATGGCTCGATGTTTTTACCCGCCCATGAAAGTAGTCTAATATATGAATTATTAAATAAGTTCATTAAGTGTTATAACTATACTAAAATTTGGTTGAATCAAACTCATACCTGACAGTAGGTTCGAGATGCCATGTTTGACAAACATATTCTCTAAAGTCTCGTTGCAATGCGTCAATCGATTCCGCTATTTTGCCGTTTTTATCGGCTGAAGGAGAGTACGCTTTATTGATACTCGTCTCCTTTTCCATTATATACGATGTGATCAATTCGTGAAGAAAGAAATACGCCTCTGCGTCCACAGCCACAAAAATATGGCCATCAAAGTCGGACACAAAACTGCAATCAACCATTGGTTTAGAGTCGGAAGTGGTAGGCGTTCGCGTTGACTGTAAATGTTCGGTTTTAAGCTCCAATTGCATGCTTGGAAATGCGAATATAAGTTCGGACGAGCGATGAAACTCTCCGCTGGTTTTAGGACTGGCAGACGACGAACGCTTACTGTCGCGCGTTTGCGGAATAAAGTCGGAAGAAGGAGGCATAGGAGTGCCGAATATGTCTAATTCGGTGACAGCGGGAAACCTGTCGACGTCATCGATTTCGCTGGCAGAGAACGCGTAGTGAAACCACTCGTGCATATGTCGAAACTGTGGCGGAAACATAACGTTACGCGATATTCGGCAAACAGTGGCCATATTTTTGCGTATATTCTGGTTATTCGAGTTTCGTCCCAACAGAAACGACAGATTCTGAATGACATGCGTATCGATACTACCAGTTTCGGTGACTATACTCTGCGCTTCAGTGGCGAACGAAATGCATGGCTGTCTAAGGCTGAATGTGCCCCAAGATTTTGATCGAAAATTGATTCCATAAAAGCACGCCAAAGAGATATTTTGCGCGCAAAGCTCAACAGTTCCTCCAAGTATTGTTCCCTGAAGTGGTAGTGGATTCGGTAGAGTCGATAAATGAACGCCCGATACTAATCGTAAAACTTTCTGCCAGTGTCTGTGATGTCTCGCGTCTGTTGACAACGAAACGTTATCGGGTTGTTGTGAGCCAGTGTTGTGTTGCGAAACACTTCTTCTATTTCTCGCCTTTAATGACTGGCGATTAAACAATTTTGGTTCGAGCGATGAAAACACTCGTTTACTGCTATGAAATTGTTGCGTAAAGAATTCCTCTAATTTAGCGATTATTTTCATAATATCGGGTGTCGTTGATTTCGATATTAAAATCTGCATTTGATCCCAATTGAGCACTCCGTGAATAAATATGAGCGCTGGTCGTTTGGTTGGATGATAATTGTCATTAAAGTTTTTGGTCAGATCTACTCTCCATTCATCGCTGAGCGTCACATCCATATCACTAACTCTGAACATGAGTACACTCGTTCCCATATAGTCGAGTCGGTTCTCGAATGTGTGCAAACTGGACACAAACATGTGCTGAGGTTCGCTTCCGTAATACTCCTTTACGTTCAAAGTTGTACTTATTTGACTCAATTCCACACTTCCGCCTACAATACCGCCCTTCGCATCGAGTGTTGAACCGTCCAGTTCTAAACCGATTTTATAGCTCTTATGTCCGCTCGAGTCGATAGATATTCTGCCATTGGATCGTAAGCCACGTGTGAGCCAATTCGCGTTTCCCATCACATTTCCCATATTCATCGTTATGTTTAACTTCGACAGATTCACCGCAAATAAAACAAGAGTTTCCCAGGGAGTGTTAACGACTGCCGCAATAGCGGGTCGAGTGGTCGGCTCGGGTTGAGTCAGTTTCTTGCGTAAACCAATTTCGTGCAAATTCAAGAGAAGAGATTCTTTAGCGATATCTTGGGTTTTAAAATTATTAGTGATTTTATCGGTCAATTCATCGGAACTGCTATCAAACGAATCTTCAGCGTTCAACTTTGAATCTTCATGATCGCTAAATATGGTGCTAATAGTTTGTTCGCCAATAAAAATACGTTTCCATATAGTCTTTCGATACCACGCTTTAGGAAACGCTAAAATTTCGTTTAATCTCCTCATATCGTATTTAAATGAAGCCGAACCGATATCACACGTACCCGAAAACCGTATACTTTGAGTGACTAACTCTGATCTGCCTTCTAATGTTAACTTTTCCGAAATCAGTGCTTTACGACTTCGCGAGATATTCACTTTGACAAACTCTACCTGAAGACTCAACGAGTCTTTTCGACCGGAATGCGAATAATTCGATTCACTTTCGCCACTATTAGAGTTGATTTCGGTTTTTTTCTGACCGCCGTATGGATGGAAAATGTAAAGAGAAAAGTCGGCCAAACATCCGGTGACACTTAAACCACCAAACGGTACGCTATGCGGCAGCGATTCGTTTGCGTGTTTGTCACTTGATTTCATTTGTTTCGTTTGCAGTTCATTTTCAGATCGTTTTGAAGAGAACACTAAGTCTATTGACGGTAAATGTAGTAAACATTCCACTCTAGAAACTGGAAGACAACAAAATCTGACAACAGTTGGCTGCACATGAAAATAAACAATGATATCGACCGGAAACGAGGCGTAAGACGCGTATTGAGCGGGAACTGACGACATTAGTGCTTCATTTTCGCCAATTATATTGGCAGCCGATGTCGGCGTTTTGGGTGGCGTTATAGGTATCGGTTCGAGCGCTTGTTCTACAAAGTCCAATATATGTGGACTGATTAATGTTTCGTCGGGAATGCTGTGAAGAGTCATCCATGCGTATAATGACGCTCGTTTTAAACCTGCTTTTTTCGAAGTTTGAGCGCTTTGTTGACTCGTAATATCGCTATCATTTCGTGAATCCGATTTCCAAACACTCAACTCCTCGTTAATTGTTTTCGAATTGTAATGCAATTTGATATCTAATCCGGGAATAAGAAATACCGTGAAATCAGCGATTAGTCCTGCGGTATGCGTTTGATGCTTCAATCTCGACGATGAAAGCGTTGGTTTTAGTGTCGTATGAGACGAAGATTTGACTAAACGTCCGCTCGAACGCGATTTGTTGATACGATTGGGCGATAATAAGTTGTCAAATGGTCCGCCAGAGAAACTGCGCTCTTTTTGCATCTTTTTCCCTTCAAATGATTCCTTGGTGTGAAGAACGCATTTACCGCTATCGAAGAATATTTTAATGTCAAATTCAAAATCAATATTTGGTTCCACTTGATATCCATGTTTGCCCGTTTGACCACTCGATCGTTCTTCGAAAGAGCTGTTACTTCCGTCCTCATCACTGGTAAGACTTGATTGTTTAATACCCTCTGGTAAACTAAACCAATAAAATATTAAGAATTTCATTAGTATTTAAATCGAGAATAATAAACAATTTAATTATAAATACTTTGCAAATTTGGTTTTGATATTCGTTGAGCCGGACGTTGATTGTTCAACACTGGGATCACAGCAACTGCTACTTTGAGATTCGCTAACTAACGATTCGGAATTAGAGCTCAAACTTTTGGAAGCAAAATCGAAAGTGTGGTGAGATTTCTGTGGTATTTCTATTGGCGCTGAATTCCTGTTATATTCGTTATTATTAATTTAAAATTTATTACTTATTTTACTATACTATTTAAATAATATAATTATATACCAATTTTGTGGCGATATATCGTCAGGTATGTCCAGAGACACGATTGGACTGTAAGGCGTTTGATCGAACGAATCGGATCTCTCTTTCAAATCATTTTCTTCGTATGAATACAACGAACTGCTAAATTTTTTATCATTTAAATTATCTTTAAACGATGATTGTCTAACACTCGGTCGTCTAAGCTTTTTAATCACATCTCGTCTAAAATGATTAAATACTGCGGCTTCGAGTTCGTGCAATCGTTGCACCTCTTGCTCGATAGTGCTGTCACTCGCACCCAATTGCCTTAAATCATTGATAGTCTTCGCCTGTTCGTTCAGTTCTTTTTCAATAATTCGTGATGTTTTCTTGTTGTCGATAGAAAATTCTTTTATCAGAGAACCTTTTCGATTCTTCGGCTCAGATTCATTGGCGTCAAAAGTAAAACTGTGTTTCTGTTGTATGGGCTGTTCTGCCGAAACACTTCCATAGTCGACAGTATCGGTGTCCTCATCCATGTGTTCGTCTTCATCGCCCGCTAACGCTGTCATCGTTTTAAATAAAGAAGAAATATGTTTTCCGATACTCGTGTCCACATGAATGTCGAATCCTTCCATTTTCCACGAAACATTGAGAAGCCATTTGGCGTCACTTGGGTTTTGATGCGAAGTTATGGTTCGCGAACATATTTCGTAAGTGCCTTCAGAAACAACGCACAGATTTCGTATCATTGGATCAGTGCTGTCGGGTTTCCAATCATCGAGAGATGTCTCGAAATCATCGGCAAATCGAATGCACAAACCAGTAAACTTACCTTTGCTAACGAGAGAACCGAAAGAGCACGCAGTGATTTGAGTATTCTCTAGCGTTACCACTAATGCCGCCTTAAGCTCTGAATCGTAAAGTTTGCTTTGATTGAGCGCCAAAATAGTGGGACAAGTAATTGGAAGACAAGCACCCAAATCATTAACTGTTAGGTGAAGAAACAATTTACCGAATTGGGCGATGGGTTGCACTTTGCCCAACACTTGTTGAGTGGCGAACACTACTTCGCTATTAAGATTGGATCGCTGTTCGTTCCAATATTCGTACGCATTTTTATAATTAAGCCAAACGAGCACTGCTTTGTCTAACGCTAGCGGTTGGATATAAACTAATGGTCTGTGAAGTGTGATGAGTACCGCTTCCTTATCATCGGAAGCGCATGTAATCATTTCGTCTTGAAGAGCATTTCGCATATTTATGCGAGTCTTGAAGAACGCTAACTGTTGAAACTCTGGCTCTGCCTCTTCGAACATCGCATTCTTAATCAGTTGTCCTAAAGAGCAACTCAAGTCAACCTGCAATTTAACGAACAGTTTCATATTCACATCTTTTGCCGATAGGTTTTGAACGCGATTAGACAATTGCAGATCCATTTGTCCCGTTTCTAGTCTGACAGCACTACTCGTTGGTGTTGTGGCTGTGATTTGTATTCCTTTGAGTCTGAGTTGCAGTGAAAACAAAACGTATCGCGAATGACGCGAATCGGAAACTGACTTATCGGTGAATAACATAAACTCTTCGTTAATGATTTTCGCATCATTTCCGGACATCTTCTGAACGACTTCATTCACTTCCTTCATAAACACTTTTTGCACTAATAATAAATGATTTAGTAAATCAGTGGTCAAACTGTGCTCAAACGATCCAATATCGGCGATAGCACTCAAATAACTTCCTTTTCTCAATACAATTCCTTCGGCAAACGATTCTGATCGCGACACCCCTTTCTTCGCGTCTTCCATATATTCAGCCGAAACGTGAATTGGGGGCAAATCAACGTTCGCTGAAGAAGGTATGTTCGCCTCCGAAGGCAACACTTTAGTGTTGAAACTTAGAGTGTGCTGATGAACGTCTATTATGAATTTAGCTTTATTTCCAGTAATACCAGAACTGGTCACTTGTCCCATCTGGTACTGCGCTCGAAGTGATGGTAATAAAGACGCGCCGATTGTAAAGCTGTCCAATATAACTGTAAATTGTACGACAATAGGTTTTATGAGCTGATGAGTGACGTCATGTTCGGGATAACCAGTGATTCCACTCGAAGCTGACAACTGTTCGAAGTGAGACTTAGGAATTTGGGAGTATTGTTGAGCAGCCATCGATGATATGGTGTCCGATTCATTTTGCTGTCGCGATAGTCGTGATGGTTGTCGCGACGTAATTCGCAATTCTTGCAAAGTAGTGGATAATTGTTTACTGGATCGCGTCATCATTCCGTGCAGCGCTACTGGATGTTGAGGAATATCGATAACCACAGGTCCTATTGTTAGAAGCGCTGAGTTCGCATCTTTGCCTTTTTTGTTTTGGCACGAAATAAGAGTTTGCGATTTAGCGACAGTCATCTTCACAACTAATTGCTGACTTAATTGCAGCTCTTCTAACAGTGAAATAGTTATTTGTCCCAATTGACCATTCAATGACGATTCGTTCCATCTCTTAGGCAGAGATCCGCGACACTTCTGCTTATGAGTGACACTCACGTGAAACGATGAGAAATCTCCCTCCAGTTTAAGACCACTAAGCATCGCTTCGAGCCCTAAACGTCTGATTTTGCAAATACCGAATACCACAATAGGAGTCCATTCGCGTTGCATTAAAGCATTCGTAAAATTTTTCAAGTGATCGCTCGATACTATATTTCCAGTCGATTTCCTATGATTAACATTCGGCGCATTGGTTTTACTTTGCTGTTCGATCGACGCTGTGCTCAATAACTCTTCCATTTCGATGGAATGCTCTTTCAATGGTTCATACCTTCCTGAACCCCTATACTCTCCCTCATCAAAACTGATCTTCGTTTCGGCAAATGCCGGAGCATTTTGATTCAAACTAATTTTATCGATAAATGTTTTGGTTCCGGGTTTTGTTTCGTATAGATCTAACAAGTAATACATTGTCTTCCAACACAATGGTTGAGGCGCTGGCGGTTTAATAACAATTGGTTCCTCAACGAGCGTGTCATCTGAATCCGAATCGTGTATAGTTATGGCAATATTATCCTCATTTTTCTTAACTTTTGGTGCTTTAAAGCTAGAATTAGTGGAAGGCGTACGACTGGATGTATCCGTTTCTGATGCTCTAATCTTAAGTTTTGCCAAATGAAGTTCCTCTTTAAATGATTGAACTCGATTTGATTTCATTTCCAGACGATTTTCTTTTACATTTTCGTACATTGCAGTGAATTGATGTAATAAACGCAAAAGTGGCAAATTTACGCGTTGAACGATACAATTAATATCAATGGAAAAGTTTGTATTTGTTGTTATTTGATTCAAACCTTCGGGACCGATGATCACAATCGAGCAAACCTTGCCTTCATTCACAAAATTAGTGTCTGGTTGTGCTGAACCCTCAGTTTTTTCAAAGTCTTTCACTTTTCTTAAATCAAATTCAACGAATAATCGGTCGCAAACGAATGCTGAAGCACTTCGATCAGTATCGACATTCAATCCTGTCTTGAATGGAGAGGTATTTTGGAAATTGACGGCAGAAATCTTATTTGGAGACAATAAACGCGACGGACTTCTACTTCGAGGAGAATTCTCGGACTCAACGATATCTATTTTAAACAATTTAATTGAGCCACAAATCGAGATTTTTGTGCCAAACTGTCCAAACTCGAGATTAGCGTTACTTTTTTCTTCTTCCAACGAAATGTTTAATGCCGTGAGAAAAGAGTTAAAGATGTATCGAACGTCACTCATTTGAGCGGCTGTCGGCAAAAACGACACTCCAGTGGTTTTATTGTCTTTATCGACACTTATTCCAGAAGTGAGTGTATTTATTTTCGATTCTTGATGATCGAGAAGCGGTGGCGCAGAATTGATTTGCATCGAATTCGTCAGATTTGTCACATTTTTCATGTAATCCTGTTGACAAGCCATCCACCAGTAAAGATTCTCTTCGCCATAATTTTCTGTATTATCTTTCAACCGTTCGTCGATTAGCAAAACATTTGGATTACTGTTCGATACGCTTGATTTAACGCTGGGTTGACTTTCGTCACGTTTCATCAAACGAGTGCCACTATTTTGACTGTTTGGTGAAAATAGGTATTCGTAAGCTTTATTAACACCCGTTCCGATCGTCTCTAAAGGCGCTGAAAGCAGTGGCGGAATCGCAATGCTCGGTCGAGAAGACATTGGGAAATACGCTGCGAGTGTACTCATCTTTCGTTTAGTTTCTATGGATTGATTGCTTTCACTGTCATCCACATTGCGATCTATAATCGCGTTATCGCTGTTTTGTGCGGCAATTTCATCAATTCTATCATTATTACGGTATTTTATGGCTGAATTTTTACCATTATTTATAGCTATGCCTTCATTGGGCAACAGTTTCGATGTTTCGTCGTTATCAGTAGTTTCGTCTCCAGATTCTGTTTCCACTGATAACTGTTTTGACTTTTCCTCGAGAAGTACTCTCAATGGATGTTTGCCGCCTTTCTTTAACAATAAGTTTTGCTGAATAAATAGTGGCATATAAAGAGCATTCTTCCATTGGCGACACAGCACTACTATTCCGCGCTGCAAATCATACAAAGCTGGTAACGTTTCAGACTTAAAATTAGCTTCGAAATCATCGAGTGATTCCATTGTTTTGATATATCTCGTCAAAGCGGCCACGAGTTGACACGAAGGGTCGTCTTGCAGTGATTTAGCCAATGGAGTGAATATTCGCGACAAATTTTTGCTTTGCGGTGGAAAATGAACGCCTTGTCTCTCGAGACCGGATGTCATTAAGCAAACTATCACTGATGTAATGCGCTGTTCCCTCAATTTTCGCAGACATTTAAGCGAAAGTATTAACCTATCGGTGACACAAAGCCAAGCACTGATAGAAGGAGCGGCTGTACTCAATAAATGCCAATCTAATCGCGTGAAGTCGATTTTGCGAGTGTTCGGTGTCTTCGGTGGTGCAGCGAAATTAAACCAAACGGTTGCCATTTTACCGATAAAAGAAGAAAAGTTATTGCTCTCATCGGTCAGTTTACAGTCATTCCGATTATTGTTTTGCGATTTTTGAGCTTCAGTCACGTCATCATCAATTGACTCTTCGTTTCGCTTTCTTTTAACTCCATTAATATTAATATTTTCGAAACCGCACTCAAACATTATAAATCCGAGCAAATGTTCGTCTTCTGACGGTTCGACTTTAATAAACACGTCATCCGCGCAATCGGTTTCAGTTATTACGCACTCCTGTCTGTGAAGTGATTTTCGACTCGACTTTGAAGATCGCGATTGTTGTCGATTAAATTTAGGCGGAATTAGCGATTCGAATCTAAAATTAACTTTACTTTGTTGATACGGAATAACAGTTAGAATCGCATCTTTTAATATAGTGCTGCTATTTTTAAGACGCGACAGTTGCACGTGAATCGAAGAAATGGTTGCATTCGCGACCGTCTCTTCCAAGTTTGAGTCAACCGTTTCGATTGTCAGCGTTTCAATTTCGGACATCTCTTTTTTAGGTTTTTTACCAAAAAATCGGCTTAACAGAGCTTTCTCCGTAAACGATAGCGCAGACACCGAACTTTGGTCCATAAAAGTGTGCAGAGTTCGCGTTTGACGCAAATTATGTGACGAAAATAGAGTGAAATTTCTTAATGACAAACTTAAAACAGAAATACAGGTCAAGTCTCTGATATTATCCAACGCAGCGAAAGAGATCAGCTCTTCTACAATCGATGCTTGAATTATGTTTACATTGATTTTGTTAATATAGATAAAACTCAGCAATTTTGTGGTTTTAGTTTCCTCGAACTGATTCACAACTAGTGATGTGTCAAGATTTTCGAGTTTACTCCGATTTTGATTTAATTGCTTAGCGTTTTGTCTTCTAAGCGTTTGCCACGCTTTTACGTTTAATTGACCCAAATATAGCATTTTTTCCTTTTTTAATTCGTTACTTCTTCGAACTTCGTTAATACAACTCAGATTCAAATGGCTGAGCACTGAAATTGGATGCATTGACGCCAATGTTGGCGTAACGCTATCGATGAACAGTTTTAGTCCTTCAAGCGATACGGGAGAGAATTTTATATCGATGTCATCGTTCAGTTTAATGAGTACTGTTATCTTCTCTGACTTAATTTCGATCGTCTTTGAGATTGTGTTCTCAGTTTTTCGTTCAACAGTTTTGTTCTCATTTTTGCCCGAATCATCAGTTGTATTATTATTATTATTATTAATATTTGTCTCATTTTCGAAATGAACACATCCCGGAACAAAGTTAACATGTTTTTCGTTATATTGCGAGGTTTTTTGTTCAATATTTTCATCTTTATTTACAACACGTAACGACGAAAACCCATGAGAAATCGCCTTAAATCTCGGTTTCCAATAAGATTTCTTTATAAACCAGTCTTTAGTGGAAACGTGAGATGGAGTGAAGTGAGGTATCGGCGGAGGAATATCCCAATTGTAACAAACATAATGTGACAAATGAGACGCATAGGAAGACATCAGTAGTGGTGACTCGGAAATCGGTTTTTCCATCTGATTTCGTAAATTAACGAGAGCTAAGTCTTCTTGGGATGAAAGCGCTGACGTAAATGAATTATTGCTTGAAAGCGAAATCGAATCAAGTTTATGATCCGCAGGAACATTAGAACTAATTGGAGTGACATTATCTGATGGAAGGCTATAATACTGGCTAATTGTTGTACTAGTGTTTGATTTCGGCTGTTCTGCCGAATAATAGGAATCACTGATTGTCTGTTTTGATTGCGGAGATTTAACTGTTTCGCTACTGCTCGACGATTTGTTAGGATTTGATATGTCTTCGGCAGAAAAATATCTCTCAGACGTTGAAGAACCAGACTCTAAAGATTTCGTTCGCAATACATTAGAATCGTTTTTTGGTTGATTTTTATCGAATTCTACTCTTTTTTCAATGTGAGGGGAAATCTTTGACTCATTATTTCTTTGAGATTTTAATATTTCGGAAATAATAGCCGAACTCTTCACGATATCATTGGCTTCTTTTCCGCTTTCGCTTAAACTGCGATTGCGTTTGTGTTCGAATAACGTCGGACTTCTATGAGAAAATGTTGGCACGCGATATAAAGAAGTTTTCGGTGAGTCATTTAACGCAAAAGTAGGCGATAAATCATTTCGTATTAGAGGTGCAGATAAAGTCTTATTAGTGACAGGAATACTCAATTGTCTACCGATAAGACCGAATTTTGATTTATACAGATTTTCGCTCGTATTATCCTTTAATGGTTTAAAGTTAAATACATTCGATATATCAAACGAGTCTTCGGGCGACGGAGACATTTGTTCGTTAAAAGAACTGATTAAATGTTGCATTTCTTCGTCTTCGCACTCGTCGTCCATATTTTTAATTCCGAGCACAAACTCTCCGCTATGGAGAAGGCTTTCGCCGAACAACAGATCATTCGATTTAAGATCCGAATAATATGCAGGAATATGTTCTGCGTTCGTATTCATCGCATTTTGGTCGACATTTAAATTAAAAAAGTTGACACCATCTTTATTGCTACCGAAAAAGGCAGATCCGCCCACACATCCACACTTTCCCGTTAAATAATTTGGCACAATATTGCACTCATGCGACCATAAAAACCATAACCGCTTAGTACTGCGATCATGAGTTGCGAGGAATGTTTTCTGAGGCACATCGTAATTGTCTGGTAACAGATAGAGTATGGCCGCATCGATAAACATCGAACCCAATGAAACACTGCTCACTTCTAACCAATTCATTTGGGTTTTTGAGCACAAATTACGATTAACTGAGTTATTTTTAAATTCATTTGTCATCAAAAATTGGCGAATAGAAATCTTATCGATAAGCAATGTTATACCACTAGAAGAATGACAACTGTGTATATTACATGTCGATAACTTGATTGGTATCAATTGAACACTTATCGCTACATTCGATTCAACTAAACAAACGTCTAGAGAATCGATTGATAGGCGAATCATACGATATTTCAAATCCTCTGGATATGGACACAGTTTGTTTGCGGTTGACTGCGGACATACCGTTTGGATTAAGTCATGAACACATTTCTGATAAGGAAACGGAGGTTGCATTGAGCAATCAGTTTGCGTTATTTGAAGCAGGAATGTTTCGAGAGCTGTCACAACGTGTTGAACTTGAGGCAGTGTCAGACGACCGGCGATGTCTCCGAGTTGTGCTTCGACGAGCCACGCGTATTCGAGCGTTTCGCTGTCCAATGGCCGATCAACGCCTGAAAACATGGCGTGACCGCGAAATTGAAGCGACGATAGCGTCAAATAACCATTTTTTAAATGCGAGTTCATATTAGTTCTCTGCTGAACATCGATTGAATATAAAACCACTGGTGATAAGAGTAACTGCAGTTTTGTTTCCACATATGTTTTGTGTAATTCAAACGATAGTCTTTCAATGTAAACACAGGGACAGTGCGGATCGGTTTGATTGCAATGTTTCATAAGGTGACCCTGAATGTCGTGCAATGTCACCGAAACGGTCACTTCGAATGGTCGATACAATCGTTTGTCGAATGGTTTAATATCCACTTCAACGTGATCTTCATTCTTGAGAGAATTACTATTAATTAATTTATCATAAAATGAGGCACTATTGCTGCTCATGTCATAAAACAGTTGACACTCTCCGACATAGTTTTCTTTAATATTCCATAATATCCGAAATAAGGTTCCAAATAATAGCATAATTGATGGTCCGATTTCAAGTTCGACCGAAATAACGTCGGGTTGCAAACAGTTCGGATCGAATTCTTCGGGTTTCGATTCACAAATGCATTCATTAAACAATGCGTTCATCTTTTCTTCCAATCCTGGTATGAATTCTTCCAGTTCTTTGTATATAACAGGTTTGGCAGGCATTGGCCAATACTTGTATGATATGCTTAACGCGACAATAGGCGCAGACCAACATTCCACCCAATTATTCGACTTCGTAACTGTTCGCCATTTTCGTTCAGTATTCGATAAATTCGGTTTCATTCCTTTACCGCTGCCGTCGCGAGAAGTGATTTTCGAGTAATAATGAAGCATTTGAATAATATCGCGATGCGGATTGCTTTCGGGAACATATATGGCAGCGTCTAAGCTCTCGCCCTGAATCCAGATTTTAATCAACACATTTTGCGGTAAAAATTCAGTGAATGGTAAATCAAACGTCATATCATATAATTCGCCACAAATCGCGAGCTGAGTGTTCTCATTATTGAAACTTGTGGTGCAATCAATCCAATTGTGTTCATTTGCGAGAGTAATCAATTCGAAATCTTTTAATACGAGCGAAAATTTTACGGTATACGGAATAAACTTTAAAATATCGGGACGAACTTTTCCCGTCCAATCTTCTATCAGCGCCTGAAAGAAAACTTTGTGCGCGTAAATCAAATGGACAGTAGCTTTGCATCCCGTAAGCGCTATTTTCCATTCCTGATGATCGTTCCATACGCGCGGATAAGCTATTTTCACGTCAAACTCGAGAGTTTCGCTTATGGCTAACGGACGAAATTGTAGACTCGTTGTTGCGTCCAAATGCAATATCTGTCCGAGAATATGCGTGACGTAACCGTTTTCGTGATTAATCCATGGTATAGTTATCTCTAAATAAGAACCCGGACCAGCATTTACGTGAAGCGCATTCGTTTCTTCATTTTTTGAGAATAAAACATCGATAGTAGACTCAGACAATGTACTCAACCTTATATCAAATGATTCGAATAGTCTTCTTTCGCCTGCTTTCAGTTTTTTCGTTACTTTCATTTGCTGATAATCGGGTGGATAGAAGAAGTTATAAAGGTATTCCCGCTGGCGATCAACCCATGGACCGTAACGAAAATCGGTTCCTTTACCGCACTTAATCACTAAACCCCACGCGGGATAAGTGAACTTTTCGATAATCTCTCCGTTGGCTAACACTATCTTTTCCGGTTTATCACTGGCCAAACCTGGTTCGTCATGATAGTAATAGACGTCGATTTTATTAGTTTTAAATACAACAAACCCTTCGCCCATAAACCTCGGAGGCTCATCACTGATGCCCTTAAACATAGGACTCGGAGCTAATATTATTTTCACATTTTCCGCTTTGCATTTCGATATATGCGTGAATAAGTCGTGCGGCGATACCGCCGGTTGAGACGTATATGTAAAGTGAGCTTCTTCTAGAATAATAGCCATTGTACTGGGAATCAGGTAATTGCCAAACAAAAATCTGCCATTACTTATCTCCATCTTTGCTACGGGAATGAGATCGCGCCAAATTGAAGGCTTTTCAGTATCACATACGTTATTATCACTTTTGTCTATTGAGTTATTGCAATCATCACTGAGTGTCTGTTCAATATCACTGCTATGTTTGTACAATTTAGTGAGGTTTGGCGGCAAACCGAATAACTTCTCGAGATATCTATAACTCTTTGTTCGATTATAGACATGCACTTCCAGACCATTTAATAGCACTAGAAGTCGTACGTCTAAATTGGAAAAGTCTTCTGTTTGTGCGTTTCGCGGTATATAAGGCAACCACCATCGAAACACTAACCTAATTATCATCAGAATTACATCATTTTTATGAAATTATTTTTCAAAAATGTATAAAATATATATTGTTGCGAAAATAAGAACGCAAACAATGCTTTAAAATGTTTTAAAGTTTTTCTATTTTTTGCAATAATAGCTTAGTTTAACACAAATTATACTGTATTATCAATGTATCATTTTTAAATTTTTAAGAGCAATTCGTAAATTTCTATTCAATTTTTTCGATTAACAATCAAGAAATAATAAAAATATTTACTCATAAAATAGTATGAATAGATTACAGGCAAAAAAATCATTACAGTACCGGTAATACTTTATGTACCAAAGATCAAAAACTATTTGATTGGAATATTACTTAATTAACTTAAAACCCTTCCAACGATAAAATAGATTAAAGTTATTCGGTAATTAACACGCAGACAGTGTATCGGAAAATAAAACCAGTAATTAAACAATTATATTATAAATAAAACTAATGCTTACCATCCGTCTTGTATTCGAATCGAATAGTCTTCATTGACGTAAAGAAAGTCTCGAAACATAATTTTGCCGGAAATGGTGGCCAAAGAGAATGAGCCGACTTTGAAGTAACCGTTTCGTATGAACAACCGGTTAACGACGCGCGACACGATTATGCCGATCAGTCGCGAGTTGTATAGCGTTATATAACACACCCATATTATCGCTAATATCCATATTATGAATGGGAATAAGTTTCGCCAGAAGAACGCGATCCAATCGGAAACCGATGAGTCTTTGAAGTCTGGCGGTTCGATAAGCGGTCCGTCAGTACTGCTGTTTGACTCCAATAACGTTTTGAAGAGTTTTTTACTAATTTATCGAAAACAGAGATAAAACAAAAAAATTCGGTTAATATTTGTGTTTTGAAAATGTTGTAAAAAGTAATTACAATATATTCGGTGGTTTCGTGTCATCTGATTCCGAATCGATGTTCATATTCTCATTCGACAGCGAATCGATTGACGACGAACTCATTTTTATTTAATTTGATGCTCGAATTAAACGTTTATAATTCGATTAAATTAATGAATGATTGCACACGAAAATGAATGCACATTACATTAAGTAATAAATCGATCGCTGATTACGTGTGTGTTGTTTAACGCAAAACTTGGTAAACATTTTCGCTTATTTTAATCAATTTAATGTCATATTTATTAATAAATAAACAATAATAAAAACGTAAACGTATTGTTAAATGGATTTTGTTTGAGTATCGCAACGAAAATACCGATCAATAAATCAGTTTTCTTTGCATTCGTTCACAAATTTGATTAAATAAACTGCACTTTAATTGATAACAATGAATATATAAATACGTTTTAATGAAACCAAATGTATTTAAACGCCGATGAAATTTCTTGATTTAAATTTAACTGAAAACTGGTTTTTTATGTTTTAGTGGTTTGAGTTTTTGGTAAATTTTTGTTTTATTTGAGTTAACGTTATTTAACTATATTTACATTTTAATCGTTTGATTGTATTTATTCGCAATATTTTATTGTCTTTAATAATAATAAATCAATTAAAAATGAAAGATCACGTTAAACGCATTTCATTAATCGCTAAATTCACAAATAACCGAAAATGAAATGCGTTTCTAACATCAAGTGAGTCATTAAAAGCAATCAGCTGTTCGTCAATCAATAATAATATTTAACGTTTCAGTGTGTTGTTTGCGTTATGTTACCTATAATTGAATTTATGTTTTTATAATTATTTTAGTATAGGATAAAAGTGTAAATTTAGTTTATATACATTTATTTGTGTGATATTTATCGGTCTCCAAAAATCAATAAAAAAATATAGAAATCTTTGCCCGAATATTATTTTCTAACTTATTATGCTTTTTTCGGAAAAATGACAACATTTAAAAATGTGATTAAATTGATCACATTTTTATTGATATTATTGGCCGATAATTTAATACTGACATTAGACAATGGGTTATGTTCGACACCACCGATGGGTTGGTTGTCGTGGGAGAGGTTTGGTTGCAATGTTAAGTGCGATACAGACCCCAATAACTGTATCAGGTATTCTATTATTTTTTTGTTAATTCAAACATTTTTCGATTTACGCTTTTAGTTAGTACTGTATAGCACGTAAATATTGTTTAATATAAGCTTATCTTTTCGCTGTTTTGAATTTCAAATCATTCCAATTATCCAATTCCATCAAATATCCGGATTACATATAACAATGAAAACGATAAATAATGCAAACAAGTTTTCATTTTTAAATTTTTAATTGATTATAAAAAAATCGCTTTTGAAATTTTATATGATAAATCCGCAAATAATTAAAAGCATGAGCACAACACTATTTGAGAAAAACTCGTTCAGAAATAAAAGAGATTATTTTGCCATATATTTGCAAATATTGCTGTTTAATGCGTTAAAAGAATTTGAATGCAAAAGCTTTAGTTATAATTTTAATGACCGAATTTGATACCATATAACAGTGAAAAGCTATTCATGGAAATGGCTGATCGTCTTGTAGATGATGGGTACAAAGATGTTGGGTATGATCGCGTCAATATTGACGATTGTTGGATGCAAAGCTCGAGAACAGAAACTGGAGCATTGTTAGCGGACAGCAAACGATTCCCGAATGGAATTAAATATCTTTCCAATTATGTAATGTAAAAAAATATTTGATTATATAACTTAATTAACGAATTTATTCGATTTAAGGTACACTCAAAGGGATTAAAACTGGGAATTTATCAAAATTATGGACTGAAAACATGTATGGGTTTTCCGGGACTTATCGGATATTCGAAAATAGATGCGCAGACTTACGCCGATTGGGACATAGATATGGTTAAATTAGACGCATGTTTCACTCCCGTTCAAACATTAGACAAGGGTTATGTGGAATTCGGTGAATACTTGAACGCTACCGGAAGACCAATGGTTTATTCGTGCAGTTGGCCTTACTATCAGTTACATACTTCGAAAATGATTCCCGAATGGTATTCGATTGCCGATCACTGCAATTTATGGCGAACTTATCACGACATTCACGCCAATTGGAAATCTCTTTTGCTTACTATAGATTTTGCTGGCGATAACCAAGAAATTTTAACCAAACATGTCGGTCCAGGAAAATGGAACGACCCTGACATGGTATCAACATATTTATCATATTTAATATATTATTAAAACGAAATGTTAAGTTTTGTTTTAATGATTAAATGTTTTGCGTAATTTCTGATAGCTATTAATTGGAAACTCGGGCTTAAGTGTGGATCAAAGTAAGGCTCAAATGGGCATTTGGGCGGTGTTAGCGGCACCTCTTTTTATGTCTAACGATTTACGAAATATTAACAATGAATTTAAAAATATATTGCTCAACAAACAAGTTATTGAGATTAATCAGGATATGATGGGTATTCCTGGCAAAAGAGTGTATCACAGCGATTCGTTAGACATATGGCTGCGACCTATTCTTCCGAAATCGGTTGTCAACGATCACACGCATACCTCATACGCGATTGCATTTATGAATCGCAAACATACTAAATCACCGCTGGATATAAAAGTAAAGCTTAAGGATCTCGGACTCACATCTACTTATACGTTACGAGAAGTGTTCGACGAAACGGATTTCGGTGATTACAGTTCGAACGATAAATTAGAGGTGTCTGTACCATCAACTGGTATTCGCTTATTTCGGGCCACAATTGTTACTGAAAAATAACAAATCGATTGTTTTTGTTTTATAAATTTTAAAGTTTTTTTGTTTCCAATTTATTTATTTTTATTGTTACGTTAAAATATTTTATATGTGCAGATATGTGTGGTTTTTATAATATTCGCAAAGATCTAATTTTATATACAGATATACAGTATTTATATGTTAATAACGCATGTTTTATACGAAATAAAAGAATTAGAAAAATTAAAATTTCATAAATTGTTTCATTTACGGTTCACTTAAGATAAAAACGAAACATTAATATTATTAAAGTTTTTATTTTTATTATTAACGTTAAGCGTATACCGGTATAAGTTAATAACGTTATTCGCATAATTATCATATTGTATACCACTATTTCGTAAACTATGTTAATATGATTAATAGATTTTATTCTTTATTTAAAACACTATTCTACATAAATAATAATAATAATAATATGAAAATTATTGGCATGAATTAATGAAAATGAACTTAATTTTCATCCTTCTCTTTATCGAGTAACGCAGACCTTATGCCAATTTTTTGCAAATCCTCTATTAGTTCTCCATTTTGGTGTTTTTCCAGTAATATATCACATCCGCCCACGAATTCTCCATTAATAAAAATTTGCGGTATTGTCGGCCAACACGTGTAATCTTTGATAGCCTTTCGAAGCGATTCGTTTGCGAGAACGTCGTGCGCGTCGTACTCAACGCCATGCATACGCAACACCTAATGTACACATAATGCAATGTTATCGTTGATTCCAATCAATGGTTAACTCACCTGAACCACAGCGTTACTGAACCCACAACGCGGCGCTTCGGGTTCTCCTTTCATAAACACTACCACTTTGTTATCGGCGATCAATTTGTCGATCTTTTCCCTGCTTTCTGTCGATAATAATGCTTTTGAGCCATAATTTATTTTTGTTGCGGAATTGATTGCGATTCGTTGTAAAGCAGTTGCGTATGCGTTCGCTACCAGTGATCTAAACGCCATTTGTCTGCATAAACATTATTTTTAATTAATATTTTTATTGTTAAAAAATGCATATGTGATTGAGATTAGAATTAAAATATGTTCAATATTTTCCTCGATTGCAACACAAATGTTTATCACAAATCAGTTTTGATCGTAACACGCATTTATCATAAATCCATACTTAACTGGTAATTCTACGCGTGTTTTAAAACAGTTATATGTGTGAAAAATTAAGCAATTATTAGCATAAAGTTTAGTGTTTTGGTTAAATAAATAACAATTTATGCAATTAATTAAAAAACTTTCTTACCGTTTAGTCCCTAATAATAGTTTTAATTTTTGTTTGTGTGAAATAATTAGTCGAATTAATTACGGATTACAGCTGTGTTTACAAGTTTTGATTGTTATGCGTATAAATAATACAATAATACAATAATACGGTTACGGTAAGCGTTAAACTTGGGATAATTGCACAACACTTTAAATATTACGGGTTATAGTAGTAAGTGTGGCCTGTGTTCGATTAGCGATATGACTATATAGCAATCGTATGAGTATCGCTGTGTTCATATGACTATACTTATCACATGAAAAAATTTAAATATAAAAAG
>JAQGAW010001159.1:0-21173 GCA_034698025.1 Phthiracarus crinitus | reverse complement strand
TTCTCTCGCGTGTATCGCAGAATCCATGAAATAAATTGGTTTATGACCTCCAGTGTGAACACCCAATTGAAGAAGTCGTATGTCTTGATTTTGATATGACTTTCCAATAACTTCTAGTGTAGCGATAGTAGGGTTTTGTGCAACAATAGCGTCGAGAAATTGGAATACAACTGCCAATCGTTGGTAATCATTCCAAAAGCCGGGAATCGCTTCTCTTGTGAAACCTGTTGCCTGTTGTACATTCGGTGCTTTACTTTGCTTTTCTATAAGTCTAAGTTATTATTTAATATATTTATTAGAATCGTAAAAATTTATCGATTTCTAATCATATAACACTTACTCTCCGACATCACTAATAAGTTCTGAGCTCTTAATACTTTTTACATTAAAAGTTTTAGTGAAAATATTCTTAAGATGTGGCGGAAACATGATATCTACGGCCACATTCAGAGCTGCAGGTGGAGTCCAAAAATCTAGCTATTAATTTTTAATTAAGAAAATTTAATCATAATCTTAATTGATTTATGGAATAAAAATTTTACCTCATTTTCTGTTTGTTCTAATTGTCGAAGATATTCTAATTGTTGCTTATTTGTTGGTATAATGCGTTGAACAGTGTATCCATTATAGCTTTTAATAGGATCAGCATTAAGTTCAGTATATAATGAATTAATGTAAATCACAACTACTATAACTACTATTTGCCTCATCGTTTGTCTGGTCTAAACTATAACACAAATTGTTAAAAACTAAATTTGTATACTCTGTTACTTATTCTTTTTCTGTTAATTATGATTAGAGATAATTTCAAAAGTAATAAACTCTTAATCAATCTTTGCGCACCATTTATAGTAATATTCTTATCGTTACGTATATTTACTGTCACGTCATTTATTCACGTGATTCTTGATTGAAGTTCAAATTTTAATTTAATTTTTCTTTTTCATCCAATTAATTAATTTTGTTTAATATGATTATTCTTATAGTTAAGGTCTTGGCTTTAAAAATTTATAATTAAATTTGAAATTAATCAATACTTGAAAGAAACCCAATTCACATCTATAAGTTTTTCGCAGTTCACACATTTTATTTTTAAATTTGTAAAGTCTTTATTAAGATATCAATTTTTAAAATTTATTACAAAATCATTATAAAATATTTAGGAATTTACTTTATTTCTTTACATTCTTAAGGTACTGAATCCCAAATTATATCAGTAACTCCTAATAATTTAGTTTATTTTATGAAAATGCTAGATTAGTTATAGTTGTGATATTTAGAAATAAGAAAAAAAAACAATCTTTGGGGTTATTTGTTTATTACTTGTGTCTAGTATCATATATAGATAATGTTTTTATTCTATGTAAACGGTGAAAGGTTTGGCTTAACATTGCAGTTAATGTACATATTGTTCATCAAAAAGTGTTTCATATTTACATTTAGAAACAAGATCGATACGGGCATAATATATGACTTTGCAGTTTTATTTTAAGTTTGTTAATAGTCACTTAATTCGCTGTTATTATTAGATATTAACGGCAGAATCCACTCGATTTAGTTATTATTTGCTATTATTAGTCTTTTTTAGCAGATGCCATTATATTTCGTTGTTATTAGACTATTTCGGCAGATGCCACTCTATTTCGTCTTTTTTCGATATTAAGTGATATTAACGGCAGAAGCAATTCTATTTTATTATTTTTCGTTATTTTTAGACAATGTCGGCAGATGCCAATATATTTCGATTTTTTTTCGATATTTTTTACATTTTCTGAAGATGCCACTCTATTTCATTATTTTTCGATATTAAGTGATATTAACGGCAGATGCCGTTCTATTTCTTTATTATTCAATATTATTATATAGTTGCGGCAGACACCACGAAATTTTGTTATTATTCGATATTAATTGACATTTCCGGCAGATGCCACGCTATTTTGTTATTTATCAATATTATTAGATATTTTCGGCAGATGAAACGCATTTTGTTATTAGTCGATATTATTAGATATTTGCGGCAGATACCACTCTATTACGTTATTTTTCAATACTATTAGACATTTGCGGCAGATGCCACTCTATTTTGTTATAATTCGATATTATTAGATATTTGCAGCAGATGCCACTCTATTACGTTATTTTTCAATATTATTAGATATTTTTGGCAGATGCCACTTTATTTTTATTTTTTTAAAGATAGGAGTCTTTTTTGAAAGTAGGAGTCTTTTTTGTTCTTTGTTAATAAAGGGAATTTTTTGAAGATAGGAGTCTTTAGGGCTGAAAAATGCATTTCTTTATGTTTATTAAGGGATTTTCATTTGGGGTCAGAGTAGGGTGTGACAGACGGACAGACGGACGGACGGACGGACGTACAATGTCAAATCCATATATATGCTTTTGCAAAGTCATATAAAAAAATAGAATATTAACGATTAAACAAACTCTATTAAAGAATAATAAAATAATATTTCTAAAATTTAGTGATAATTTATTTATTATATTTGGATTTTTAGACAATATATGTTATAATTATATTCCGAACAAATGTTGAAATAAGTGGAAATAGAAAATGAATAAAAAACGAGAAAGAGAATGGACATTCAAAATGAGCTCATTTTGTGTTATATTCTAAGTTTATTCAATAGTACTTATTGTATCGTCATTTTTTGCGTAAAATATTTTTGGCATTTAAATTATTTATTAAATTGTTGCACAAATATATTTTATTTTCATTTTCAAGCAGTTTGTACTTTTAATAAATTTTTTTTCAAAGAAAATTTTTTTATAGTTTTATAATATATTGTTGCAAATATCACTCTAAGTGATTGTATTGAGTGTTTTAATTCAGTTATGTTTTAGCTTTAGTTGAGTTAACGTCACGCAAATTGTTGTTAGAAGAAACCTTTAGATTATACAACTAATTTTTTTCTTAGATTTACTTTTGATATTACAACACAATTTTTTAATTAGAATCTTGTGTTTTTTAAAAGATAATTTAGTTGTTTACTTATAGAGTATTAACTTTCCAAGAAACTGTGTTTATGCTTAATTCATTCATCAAAACTTTCTGATACCGCCAGTAAGCTTAGAGATTTGGCCACAAATTTAGAAATTGTAAACAATTTCGATTGTTATAATTTTTTTAAATAGAGAACATTTTTTTGTTCATAAATAATTTTTTAAAATATCAAAAAGTCCTATAGGGGGCGCTCTATAGAGCAAAAGGTAATGGAGTCAAGTGCAGTCCCCTCTAGTGGAGACATCTGCTGATTCACTCTATTTAAACTTTTAAATTTACTATAATAATTACAATTAACACTAAAAATATGTTTTAGATATAAATAAAGGTTTACATTAAAATGATAAATACTTCCAAAACAAAAAATGCCTAAATATTAGCAAGTTTTGGCTTTTTATGTGAAAATCAGTATTATCATAGAAATACATACATGTGTTGCCATAGAAATGGCAGCAAAGCTATCAAAGGGGTCTGCACTTGACTCCAGTACCGAGCAAAATACGTTTTGGTCCAAATATGAGGGAGACGTGAGACGGCGTCATGGCCTTAACAGTGCAAATCAATTAAAAACAAAAAAAAAGCGTTTGTTACATGATGTAACAAATCAGTGATATGGTTACACAACCAAACTTTTTTGTCGTCAGTAATATATGTTGAAATACTAATGTATAATATTAGTGGCACTTATAAGTAAGGGATGGTAATAATATCATTGTAACAAATAAACATTCCCAGACATAAAGAAAACTGTTATAGATAATTCAACCGTTCTTTTTTTAAAATAAAACAATTTATGATAATAAAAATAATTTTTTAAAAATTTTTATAGAATATTTTTTTCAAGCTTAAATTTTAAAAAAATAATTTAGAGGCATTCAATGACACCTCGCACGACATAAACCGGGGTCAGGATTGTAGCACTTAAAATGTAGATATTTATAAAAAAAATTGGTTCCAAAAAGTGAAGGGAAAGTTGTCAAAAAAATTATTTTGTGAAAATTACTTAATAAGATTTATTATTGAATTTATATATAAAATTAAATATTGAAACGTTATTAAATCAAAGTTTATTCTAATGTTGAGTTTTTGATAGAACAACTATTAAACATAATAATCAGAATAAAAATTATTTTTAAAAATATTTATGAACAATAAAATGTACTCTATCTAAAAAAATTATACCAATCGAAAATTGTTACAATGGCCAAATCTCTAACGTACTGGCGGTATCTATATTTATTATTTTACTGTTTTTTATTTTCATTGTTCTAACATATGAGTTGTAGATCAATAAAATTATAACCATAAGTAGATTTTGTTGGATCGTAATATTCTTTGCTATATAATTTAATTCATATAAATCTCTCGAATTTTTCAATAAAATTGTATATTTTAAAATTATGTGCTTAAAGTTTTATAAAATAAATTCTTAAAAGAATATTTATCTTTAATGTTCATATGATTACAAATTTTAATAAATAATTTTCAAGAGTTTTATTTTTCTTTCATATTCTGTTTATAAGATATTAAATATTAAAATATCTGCTTTAAATTCATTCACATATGTATCTCATGGAATTCATTTAAAATTATTAGTTATAACTTTATCCGAAATAAAAAAGTTTATTTTATGTTGACATTAACAATGAGCCCTAAAACTGTAAATATACAATATCTAATTGTAATAACGACTAACGCAAGCATTTTATTATGTGTTTTATTTAACCAAACGCCATCTGTGAGCAAATAAGTACAATAAATATACTGTTTTAACGAAAAAGCTGTTACGGTTGACAATGTAATAAAACTCTCTAAAAGAGAGTAATAGAGTGCTCGACTGTATGTATTGGATGCGGGTTGCAATTACCGCGGGTTTCTCTTGTTATATTCAAAACCTTTTAAAATTTATGTTATTAAAACTTGGACCTGCAATCAAACTTTTAGACTGATGTATAGAAGCATTAGAGTCTAAATTCAAATTTTATTAATTTAACAAAAATGATTATAAGTTCTTTTCCAAATAATTTTATGATACAAATAATGATTACTTATTTCTTTGTCCGAATAAAACATTTCTGGACATAAACAACAAAAGAAATAATCATACCTTTTCTAATTAAAATATTGTTTTCATAATTCTTTGTTTTTATTGATTTTTCTTCTGTTTTAATATAATTTGTTTTGTCGATGGGATGTTCTAATAAAGATACACATAATAATATAATAATTTGGTAAACATTTATGACCCTTTATTGAAGAATCAGATACATTAATAAACTTACTAATGCGTAAGATTTGGCAAAACACAGTATAAATCAGAAAGTAGCGCAATCTGTGAACAATTAAAATATTATTGGAAAGAATTACAGTTTATACCGAAAGCTATTTACTGTACAGTATATGGCTTTCGGTATAAACTATACAGTATTTACTATACAGTATATAATTATGTTAAGCTTAATTATAAAAGTAAAACATACGATTGCACATTACACTTATATAGATGAGGCACTTTAAACAAGGTGTTACACTTACACGAGGAATCGCACTAAATAGTGGGGCGCACTAAGATTGGGTGCGCACTAAGATTGGGGGCGCACTAAGATTGGGGGCTCACTAAAATTTGGGGCGAAATTGGGAGTCGATTTTAATTGGAGGTTCAAACATTATTTCACACAAAATTCCGCGGGTCTCTAGTATCTATTATATCATTATAATACAATATAAAATCATAATATAAATATTTATACATTAATTTTTTTAATTCACAATGTTTTAATTAATTTTCAAACTTTATATATTTAAGCATTAAAATTAAACTCTGAAATTCTAATATCTGGGTGTCTATTGTGACAATTTTCACGAAACAGTACTGCGAACCTAAAAATTTCCACTTAAATCATTTCACTAAAGATAATTCATATTTCATTGTAATTTACTATGAGTCATATTCTGTTTATGTTTTTAACTCTTTTATTCTTTTAAGTTATTGTTAATGTTAACTATAAGTTGTCGTATGGCTATTAATCGCTATCAGCTTAAACTAAATTGTATATCTCGTGATTGCGAGGCATCATATAAAAACGTGTGCATCACTCGATTGATTAACGATTGGCACTATGCTCGTCGCTATTTCTTAAAGCAATTTTGAAATTTTGAGTAATATAAACTCCAGATATTTTAAATATTGTTTACACATCAGAATAAGTATATTTTAAAAATATTCTTGAATGTAGTTTTTAAGTTAAAGTTAATAATTTCTATAAGTAAAAATTACGTCATAGAGCCTATAAGTATTCGGACTAAATTAAGTTTAGGCTTAGGCTCCAATAAATATTATAGGCGTAGGCTTAGGCTTTAGGCTCCAACCTTGTAAAATATGTAGTCTAAAGCTATAGGCTAAGCCTAAGGTTAGGCCCTATAAATGGCTTATCTCTAGATTTAACAAATTTAGTGATTTTGTAATATCAAAAAATTTTACCGAAATATTATTTTAAACAATTCTTTGTTTGAATGATGACGAGCAACACTGGTATTAAATCTTTAAAATATATGTTATCATAGAAATGCATCGAAATATTCATAACAGTTGGAAAGCATACCATACATCACCACAGCAACTCGAGAATATAATAATGATTTTATATGTCAGTTATATATATACGGTATAAGCTTTGTATGATACTGTAAAAAGTATAAAATACGTGAGAATATCACACTGCAAACTCGTATCAATTTGATATAAACTTTTTAAAATAACACTTATATGAACAGAACTTATATTCTTTTATTGAAATAAAAAATTGTTTTATGCTCAAATATTATTCCCTTATATTTCAAATACAATTGTAAATTGTTTTAAAGGATACCGTATTCTTATGATAGAAAAGTTATGTAATGTTTTAAGTCTGGTATTTATTTTTATAAATTTATGCAAATTTATAAATACAACCTTATATACAAGGGGTAAAATATTCTTTGATCAAAGAAAGTCAAAGAATTTTATTTTTCTCAAAGAATGATTCTTTGAGTAAAATAGCTAATTTTTTCAAAGAATTTCAAAGAATATTGATTTTTCTCAAAGAAATTTACTATTAAAATTATAATGATAATTTTATAATTAAAGTTAGCATTTTAAAAAGAATTTTCACATAATTAGAATGCACTTGTGCTGAATTTCATGTATTGTTTTATTAAATATATCAATTTTTAAGAAATAATCGTATTTTCTTGCCAAAGAATTTTGAAAAAGTTTAATTTTTTAAAAGAATTATCAAAGAATTTTACTATTATTCTCAAAGAAAATTTTATAATTTACCAAAGATTTTTCACAGAATTTCACTCAATTTTCTCAAAGAAAATTTTACCCCTTGCTTATATATAAATCTTCCGAATGTGCGGTTTAACAGTTAAATGTGGTTCGATTTCGATTCGTTAGTATAATGTTTTGTGATTTCTGAGTTTATGAACATTTATTGAAAAACAGAAAACATTGTTATCAATTTATTTCTACTAAAGTTAATAAAAAATTGCAAAAAATTATTAAAATGATTATATTGTTTATTCACATATAACTGGTTTAATTATCAAATAACTTAATTTTTATGTATTCGCTGTTTCATTACAGTATCTTTGAAATACTAATTGAATTTATTTAAATTTATTATCTCAAATTTTAGAAATAATTAAAAATTAATTATATTCATTGGTATATATTATTGTTAAACATTGTGTTAAAATAAAATCTAAAGCGTCGAGAGATTTGACAGTTAAATAATTGGTTCATAAGTGGTTTGTGTGTTCTAAAAAATATCTAAGATTTTAAATCGGAAGAACTATCGTATAAGTTTTAAAAATGTGAGCTTTAAAAGTTGCGCGCAAAAAATTATTTATTCTAAAACATAATTTGTATTTCATTATTCCCTATCATGTTTTAATTATATAAAACCCAATTTAAAGGTTTAAACTAGTGATTGAAAATATTTTGATTTTTAATTCCATTACCGTTCTATTACCGAGTCTTAGATTTGTATTACCATTCCACTACCGGCAAAAACATAAATTTATACTCCATTACCGTTCCATTCCGTGAGTATTTTCAATTCCACTACCGTTCCACTAATTACCGTTCCGCAACTAAAATTTCTCAACTTTTTTCTGAATTAATTTTAAGATTTTTAAGTGTTTTTATGTATAAATAAAAAAATTTATAATCGTTTATTTAATAAAAATTATTAAAAATGAAGAGATATTTTAATTTCTAAAAATGTTTTAGATTGAAAACTGATTAAATTATTGAAAGTTTTTATGATTTTTATATTTCTAGAAATTTAACAAATAATCCACTACCGTTCCATTACCGTTCGCAAAAAAGTCTTTACCGTTCCACTACCGGCAATCTTAATTTTTTTCACTCCATTACCGTTCCATTACCGGGACAAATCTCAATTCCACTACCGTTCCACGGTAATGGAACTAAATTTTCAATCACTAGTTTAAACACCATCGATACAATCATATTATCAGACTTTGCATATTAATGTATTCATACAGTTATTAAACATTATTTTCACTGTTTTGCTTAACAATACCAAAAAGTTTGCGCATTAAATGAATAATATAATTATCGGATATATGAGAGATTCGTTCGAAGTAATTCAAAACTAAACATATGAATACTAAACTTGTTTTTACGTTTAATTTGGATAACTAATTATCAATGAGCTAACAGAAGGGTTACCATTAGATTTAAGAACAATATTATATGTGGCAATGCTTACTGATGTTCAGCAAAAGCTATGAGTTGAATCGAGCATTTAAATTCTTAAGTTTACTTGTTTACTGTTTTATTTTTCGTTTGTTGATTTTATGATTAAATAAAAATTTAAAAATTTGTGTATAATGTAAGAAAGTAGAAATCGAATCTTAAAAACTATTTTAAGTGATTGCGTGATATTTATCTATATTTTGAACTCATATTATGGTTTAGAGTTTGATGCTTACTATCTTTTTAATATTAAAAATTTACTTTTGTTGGCATAATGATTGAAAATATCATTATCACAAAAGCTATTACTTATAAGAAATTGTCATTTGTAACTGACATGCAAAATTTAAATTAAGTTTTACTACATTGCTAGGGATAGGAAGTTTGGGTTTACAAATATTTTATGTTATGATATCAAGAATAAAGTATTTGATAATTTTTTAATATTAAAATTAATCTCTTTTATCAATTCGAAAATAAATTATTGAAATCAAAATAAAGATAAAACATTTGATAGGATAATGTTTTTGAATTTTGAAAAAATCAAATGAAAATAAATAATGCTATAATTTTAAAAATTTAACTCGTAAAAATTTTATCATTATTGAGAATTTTAGCTCTGGAAGCTCCACTAAATTATTTGTGAAATTAGTAAATTTTAAATTGTAGTTTTTTTTAACATAGTTTTTAGAATTTTATATAAAAAAATTCTTTCTTAAACTTCCTTTCCTTATTATTTTCCTATAAATTTCTTGTCAAAATAATGTTTGCAAAAATGGATAAACATTACTTTAACCGGAATAATAAAATAAGTATCATATAACTTTAAAATAAATTAATTTTGAAAATAATATTATAAAGTTTTTTACTATAATCGTATAACTTAATGCATTGTGATTTATAAAGATTTTGAGAATCAATGTAAATCCCGTTAAATTTTAATGTAAACCACCAAAAAAAATTAGTGGCAAATATTCTAAATAAAGAGTAAAATACCTGAAATTAAAAATTATATATATAATATATATCATGTGAGTTTAGCCACATTTCTAATATTCTTAATGAAAACAACGATAACTAAATCCTATTATTTGCTTCATTATTACCAGAGACGCTACTTTTTCGGAACAAAAACTAATTAAAAGCGAACGGATTATCGGAATTAAAACTTAAAAGTCGGACTAAAAACTCGGAGCAAAAAATTTATAAATTTTTTGATTAAAGTATTCTAATATAAATTTTATTTAGTGTTTATTTTCCGATTTTTTTAAATGTCAAAAAATAGTACTTAAAAATTTAAAAACCTAGGACTTAAAATTTTTGGTTAAAAACGTGAGGGTCTAGAAAATTTCTCGGATTTCAACGATAATTTTAAGAATTCAGTAAAAATCGGATAATCAGCTAAAAAAGTCGGATTTATTAAAAACTTACTAAAAGCCGGATTTATCGGACTAACATTTATTGACATTTATTATAATTGTTTTTGCATATTAAGAATATATATATCATTTTCCGCTAAATTTATTTATCAAATAAAAAGTCGGATAAACCGAAAAATATTGTCTCTGATTATTACACTCTGAAACTTGGGAGTAATAAATATTTACATGAAAATGAGAAATGGATTGTTGTATAGTTAATTGTTGAAGAATAAGATATTTTTGAAGAATGCTATTATAGAGTTAACTTTTTAGTGAATAAGCTGTAAACAAATTTTTTGTTAAATATTTATACATTTAAAACAGTAATATTCTTTAAAAAGTGATTGAATTACCATATAATTATAGCTGTTCGTGGTCTGACCATGATTTTCGCTTTTCAATCCAAACCAAACCACTTAAATAAAATTTAAAGCAAAGCCAAACCAAACCTTATAAACCAACGAAACCTTTAAAAAATTTATTTTATTTGCATCTAAAAATAAGAGTTATTACAAATTTTTATTTTTCAATAAGTGATTTCACTTTGAATACTTGTTATACAATATTTTGTTAATTTTACCCAGTTTTTACTTAAAAATTTCAATTTTTGTTTAAAAAAATCTGGTTGACTATTAATTTTACATTATAAAAGTGCGATTTTGTAATATAAGATATTGTTTTACGTTATTTTTTCAAAATTAAAACCAATAAAAAACCATAAAATTTTTCAAATTTTGAACGAAACCAATCCATTAAAAAAAACCATTGGATTAATCCATGGTGTTATCCAAAACCATGAACACCTTTACATATAATGCTAAAATTGGAATAATAACTTAACTGTTGAAGAAATAAACCTGCAAATTATCGCATCTTTATATACATAATTTATATTTTTACAAATTAATAATTATTCATATATAAAATTTCATATAATGTCACATTTTCTTAATTTCTTTCTGTCTTATTATACATTATCAAACAAAAAATGGTAAGTATTATCAAAATAGTGCTAACAAACTGAATTGTTATATTTTTCACGTTTTAAATACCTTTTGTGTACGAATTTTATTGATCTGATGCTATGATAATATAGCGAAATTCGTGGCGGAATTAGGTTTGTCAAAGAGTAAGTTAAAGCTGTTCAAACATCATCAATACATTGATGTTCTGTACGTAAAATTGTAGTGTAGAATAGATATATATACTATATATACTATATATGCTGTATATAATATATATAATGTAGAATAGTATGTATAAAATAAGTGGTGCATCAAGTCTTATAAGAGCAAAAGAGCTGAACTTCTAATAAAACATAATCTGTCAATAAAAACTATTATTAGAGTTAATAATATATGAACAATAAGTTAGTGTTGTGTATAATTTGCTGTCAAAACATTGAAAGAAGAACGTGTTGATTGAACACAACTGATTCATTGATTCGCTTTGTTATAATAGATTCTTATTTTCTATTGAATAAAACGAATAGTATTAAGGAATACGTACGTCACTATTCGTTTGTAAGTAATAAATTCAAGTGTACTATACTATAGTTATCGGCAAACAACGAATTGATTACAATTCTAATAAACCAAGTTTTTGTTCGTTTGGACCATTTTGATGCTCTGTTAATATTCCTTCATTAAAAATTCATGTCAAAAATCAACAATTTTAACAATTCATTAGATATTGACCATAATTCGTTTAATGTCGAAATTAGATAACAATAAATTCAAAAATAATGTACAAAACACATTCTTTACCATTAATACAAGTTTAGTTCATTTTTTATTTTTACATGAAAATTCATGAATAATGTATCATAATTTCAACTAAAGTAAAAAAATGTAATTTAAATTATTAACTATAATAAAGGTTCGATTGTACTTTTTGACAATAATAACTATTTAAAATCTTTATAGGCTAATATCATAATCCAAAAAAAGAGGTAAAGACCGCCATTACATCTTAAGTATTATTTAATTAATTTATAAGTTAAGTTAAGTTAAGTTAAGTATTGGCATTTAGAAAATGTTGTTTTTTAGCATTCAATAACTTTTATTGTGCTTATAGAACGTTGTAACGTCTAATTTTGAAAGATTTGCATTGAAAAACGAATCCGTTCTACACTTATATTACTGCAATCGATTCCGATTCCTGTCTTTCAGGCGCAGTTGTGTTTCATATTTTTTCAAATTCCCGTTTTTAACACGCTTTTCTTATATTAGTAAGAAATAGAATTGCGTTATTTTCTTTTAATGGGAGTCGGGACCAATTAAAATAATGAGTTTTATAGTTTTTATGCTTTTATAGCAAGACTTTGCTAAAGACTCAGAATCGGACATTAATATATTTTCACACTCATTCATATATCTTCAATTCAAAGTCACGAACTTTGTATCACTATTGTATATTTTATACGATATATTTACATAAACAATCATATTTTTATTGCTTTTGAATAAAATGACACAAATCGCATGATTTAAAATTCAAAATAAACTCATATTTATAATATTTTGTAATTTAATCTAAAAATAAATTTAAACTCGTTTCAACTTATTTATATACAGTACGAAAGAAGTCTGAAACTTTCATTGTAAACCTAACGGGTAAGCATGCACAAGACTAAAGACAACAAAATTCGTGTTAAAATACTTGCAATATCGGGGAGGGATAAGGGAGTGAAAGAGCATTTTCAGGGCTAATTCGGGTTATGAATAAATTATACATTTAAATATATTTAACAAAATTATGATATTTCGAATCTTTTTTTGAAAGGAAGTTGTTCTTTAAAAACTTGTTTGTATTGAACGAAAATTTTTTAAACTATGGATTAAAATTTAATGGGTCGCAAAAACAAGTCAGAATTAACGGCCAAAGTTTTAAATTTTAACCATATCTATCTATTCGGGCAAAAATAATGGTGTTAAATTTATCATAAAAAATGTATTTATAAGTGTCCCGGAAGATAATATAAACTATAACGAATCGGGTGAACCTGAATTATGTTGTCCTTATTCATAGCTAGAAGGCGGATATTTGGTTAAATCCCAAATTTCCCAAAAACCACCAAATTATTCAAAAATTCGTTATAACCAGCAAATTTTTAAATATCACGTTTATTCAACTAATTTAAATATTATACGTTACATGAACTTGTTTCGATATTAAAAATCTTTAAGTGTATTTTTAATTTTATGAATGATTATTATTAATATTTGAACAATTTATTAGAAAAAATAAATCATTTAAAGCAAAATTTTGTGCAATCAGTGTAAAATATTAATTTAATAATTTATATTTGATTCAACAAATTTTAATTAAATTAGAATAAAAGTTCTTTATAATAATTGATAAACTTATATAAAAAATATTAACAAACATCTATTTTATATAAAATTAAAAATTTTCAATGTAATTATTGTTTTTATCAGAGCCTAACATTTTATGTACGAAAAAACAAAAATTATGCACATATATATGCACGTAAAAATCCAAAAATATTTATTCAAATATGTATGATAAAACATCCTAATCGTAACTTAATTACGCTAAATTATTTAGTGTTGTGTCCTAAGTTCATTTTTTAATTGCACTAAATTTTTATTTTTAAGCTTAAATGTTTTTAATTAATATTTTATTCGATTTTAATGTTTCAAAATAAGACACCTCTCAAAACACACCGAATTTAAGCGACAAATTTTTCTAAATTAAATTGAAAAATGAGGGGTCATGAAAACTCATCAGATTTAAACGATAATTTTCTTTAAAATGGAAATTATTTCAGTACATAAAAATATGTACAATCCTATAAAATATGTAAGAATATGTAAATAAAAGTTAATCTAAATTAATATTTTCTAACTCTATTATTGCTTATTTACAACATTTAGTTGTTTTCAGCACAATATAGATTATATGTAAAGGGCGGATTTTCCGGGACTATAAAGTGATGAAAACGGGAGGGAACCGGGAACAAAAATGTATTAAAAACGGGAATGGTTCCGGGAAATATTTTTTTTGTACCGTGACATTTTATAATTAAATTTTTGGCACTATTGTAATTCATGAAAAAAATATTTATCAAACTAAAGAAATTTCTGAAATATAGAATGTTCAACATGTAGAATGTTAATAGTTTTGGAGCTATTTTCTTAGAACCTTAATAATACATGTACTAATTTCATACTTTTAAACAACTTTTAAGACTATTAGAACGTTTTTGTGCATTTACTTATAAATTTGTTGCTAAATATAGCGAAAACGGGAACTTTTTGAATATTTGTGTATATCCGGGATTATTTTTATAAAATACCAAATCCGGGAAAAAGCGGGAAAATAAAACTACTTTTAATTATTTATTTAAACTTCATAGAAGTTAATTTATTAATCTCCCGGTCTTGCGTTCAAAGAAAAAAGACGGGATTTTCCAGGAAAATCCGCCCTTTAATTATATGTATTTACATAAAATGTTAGGCTCTGGTTTTTATATAACCACCAAAATTCAGGATTTCCCAAGTGGGGGTCTAGCCCCGTATACCCCCTTCCCAAAATTTTGATATTTCAAGGACAAAAAAATTTTAAAATTTGAAACAAAGGAAAATAATTGTTGTTTCATGTAAGTTGTTAAAGGTTGTTACAGGTAAATGCCATATTTGAAGATTAAATTGAACTTTAGTCTAATTTTAAAATAAAAATTTAAAATTCGTTTAATTGTAAGAATTACTTGTTTAGTTTGGGGAACATATTTATATCTAAGCTATAATTTAGCATAATTTGTTATCAATTCACTATTATCTAGTAAAACAAATAATCATTTAATCAATATTCATATAATTAAATTATAAATTGTTAGTGGCATTTAAAACAGTGTAAGGAAATATAAATTTTATGGAATCTATTTATAATTTCTAAACAAAGTAGAAATCGTTGAAACGACATCTAAGGTTAGTTTAAAAGGAAAATTGAAATGTTTTTGATCGCTATTAGTTTGGGTCACAATCACAATCACAATCACAATCACAATCACAATCACAATCACCCGCTACTGCATAGTTGCTATATATTCTGTATCTGTATTCACAATAGATTTCTTTATATTCTGTACTGTACTGTACAGTACTGTTACAGTAACAGTTATTTGTAGTATATATTTGACGCCTTAAACTAAAATCTACTGAATTGAAAGCGAAGAAATGTGTTTTGAAAACTTTTCCAGTTTGTCTACTTTGTGTTGTAATAACACGTGATAAAAATTGATGATACATATCAGACATTAATTTGTTAGTAACGTTATAGTAAATGTTAACGCATTAGTAGCTAATGTTTAGTTTGAAGAGAGAATCGACTCTACAGTACTCAACGTTATTATAGCACGAAATTGTTTGACACATATAAGCGAACGAACGAACGAACGAACGTAAGAACAATTGTATTTGTCATTATCTGTCGTTCACTACACAACTATTTGTATTTGTGTTTTGCCATTATCAGCGAAAAAGCTAATGTCACTCTTGAAATGAACCAGTTTTGTCCACTGTTTCATTTAATTAAGCTTCAAATTTCATGTTTCCTGACGCATATTATTTATTATAGAAAAAGTTTTAAAGCAAACTTCAACTTAATTTGAATAAAGTTGATCATAAAAGTACGTCACAAACATAATACGATATGAGCAATACTACTGACACTACTGACTTGAGAGAGAGTTCGATCGATACCGCCACTATATATGTTTATATTTATTAGAATTGTGTTTTAGTGATATGCCAAAAATGATGGGTACAAAAACTATTGGAAAATGTTGAATCTATTCAACAAAATGATGCGGTTTTCGGGTTCAACAATGCATTTCACTGGTATGGCAATCGGTTTTAGGCCACAATTTGTTGTACGCATAGCTAACCCATACCACAAAAAAACGCTTTCGGTTAATATCGTTTTTGAGGTTAAGCTTGTTTTACCATTAATATAGGATTGATTGCGGCGTCCGATGGGTTGAATTTCGGAGCTCTAGCAGACAGAAAGAGAGAGCGAAAATGGAGCTTAAAGCGCAGCGCAGTTCAAAGCTCAGAGCAACTCATAGCTTATGCGCTTACGTTATTCACTATCTTATGTATACTGTTATACTGTAGTAGTGTTGTAGTGTTACAGTACTGTTACAGTTACAGTACTATAGAGTATATGGTTGAGAGTCGTAACATTCTAACATTCTAACCATTCTAAGTATTGATTGTTTTGCATTATGGACAGTGAATTCTAAAAGTGTTTCGCATTATGCTCAGTGTTGTAGTGTTGTAGTATTGTAGTGCTGTATTACGTGAATAAATATTCGGTTGCTCTGCTTATATAAAAACCAATTCAAACCACTGATAAAAATTGTCTGCCAAAGCGACACAACGAAAGTTAAATATAAAAAGAGTCATTTAGAGCACAGATCGTTAAAGCGTAAAAAAGTTCAATTTGATTGAAAATGAATTTGAGATACTTTTTGGGAATAGAGTTTGAGTTTGCGAGATAGCAATGCTAGCAATGCTACTCTAAACGCATTATGTATTTGAATGTGCATCACATATGCATATTGAATTGGATGATAGCACTAATTACTAGTGGGAACCAACAAACGGCAAACAAGCTTTATATCGCAGGATTCTTTCCAACGAGTGCTAACATAGTGCAGGGGTCTATCGGAAGAGGAGTATTACCCTCTGTATACCTCGCTCTCCAGCATATTAACAATAGCCCACCAATGCTTCGTGGATACTCTCTGGACCTGTATTGGAATGACACGAAGGTAATCATAACTATTATAATATGATTATAATCATTTATTTGCTCAACACATCAAATATTTACCGAAACTTATATATCAAAATCTAATCTCAATAAACAAATATAAACACAATTCAAAATTGTTTACTTAATAAACATCGTTTTTGCATTGTTTTCTAAGTTTTTCTTAAAGAAATAAATTGCTAAAATTATTTAATTAAATATTGAATTAGTATACGATATATTTTATTATATATTAAGCTTACAGTTAATAACGTTATTTGCAGTTTGCTGACCAACCAAACACTAATTAATTGAACAGTAAATAAATGTATGATAAATGTATAGAATAGAAGCAACAATGCATAGCTTTCCACACTATTTATGCATAAATTGGATCAATTTTAGATTTTAACTGCTACTTCATATTCTGACTCGAGTTTTGTTTTGTACTCATTATTACTTATAAATATGCTATTAATTCTTAATTAATTAAATGCTAGTGATTTTAATGAATATTATAGTTCGTCTCTTTTAAACTATTATATTTAATTATACCTAATTTAAAATCAAATAAATGTAAATCATTTTGATTGAGTTGAATACTAAAAATGGACAATTATGGATGTGTTACACTCATTCCTTGGAGTGTAAGTTAATCATCGAGTCCAATGGTTAGTGCCATGTATTGGGCTTGAATGACTAGCTTTCACTTCGAGGGGTTTCAACGTCGCCTCAAACTCATTCATTCGTTCGTTCGTTCGTTCGTTCGTTGGAAGCGATTCGCGATCACCGCTATTGCTTTAAACCCTTACATTTAGTTTTTCAATTGATTTATTTCACTCATAAAAATATATGAGTTTTTAATTTTATATCATAGTAATATATAAGAATAAAAAATTTATAAATAAACTTGAAAATAAAATGAGTAGAAATAAAAAGTTAGCTCAGTTTGTTTTTGAGAAAACATCGAAGCAAAACTTGGATTACGATTGCAAATTTTCATAACTTACATATTCGTATAGTTTGAGTTTTTCCAGTCAAACAAAATATTTTTCAATGATACAGCGATTGATGAGATCTGTTAGAAATTTTAAAACTCATTATTTTAGATTAACTATTTATTTTTTAATAATATATTTTTTAGGTAAATGTTTTATTAAACATAAACTAAAAAATATTTGATAATTTAATCTAAAAAATTAAAATTTTCATAACAAAATAACCATTCAGTAAAGCTAGCATTAGGGTTAACAAAATAGTGTTTCCCTGGATTTTATAGGCAATGAACACAACTCAATCACAATTATAGTCCTAAATTCTAATCGTATGTTTGACATGTCCAACTTGACAGTTGGCCATTAGTCTTAACCTTTTCATCGATCATTCTCTTAGCGATACATTTTTGGCTAATATTTGTATTCTTAGATTGTGATATAAATGCTTATTTTGTTTTTTAACAATAATTGTGGAATAACTTTTTGATATATACAGTAACCAAGAGTTAATCTCATCTAATAGATAGATAGGTAGGGGGAGAGAGAGAGAGAGAGAGAGAGAGAGAGAGAGAGAGAGAGAGAGAGAGAGAGACTAGAATATCGGGCTATTATAGTCATTTCTCTTTGCTGTTAGCCTACAAAATGTTTAGAACTTTCAGATTATTTTTAAAAGTGAGAGAATTAGAGTGCATTAATTAATTATTTAGTATCGGTTCAAAATGAAAAATTATACATACAGTAATATATATTTTCATTTTATAAGTCCATATTATGAATCAAAGTTGACATATCCTCAAAATTACATCTAATAGTTTCCGATAAACTCATTATTTAAAAAACAATGCATTCACTTTTGCCAATACTGGAGCAATAAATTTACACAACAAAATATTTCTTAAAAGTTAAAGGATAAAAACTTAGATCATTATATTGTTAAAAAGAATTTATCGATAAAAAAGATCATACTATTCATTATAGTAATCGTATTACCATATTATTATTGGTTAAAAAATTCATTAACGGGTAATTGTCAGAAAAAAATTGAATAATGGGTTTTTGTAAAGTTATTCGTGTATAAGTTTTACTTTAGTGGTTATATAATAACCAGAGCCATGACATTATCGGAATATCCGACTTTTTAGTTTAATGATAAATAAAGTGGAACATATATTTACTGTAATTATAACAGAAAAATGAATAATATAAGCTAACTTTGTTTGTCCGATAAATCCGATTTTTTATAAAATTGGTTTATTTTCAGCTTTTTAGTGGAAAATTCGATTTTTAATAAGTATTTCACATTTCGATGCAATAACTAATCAAATCAAACAAAAGCTTTATATAATTAGTATTATTATTTTTTTTAATGTGAACAAATTATAATAAAATAATGCCTAAAAATAAATCATCAATTTATTTTAAACTCAAAGAAGTGATTAATAAATATCCTAATGATTTTGATGTTATTGAAAACAAATTAATGTGTAAAGTGTGTGTTAAAGAAATAATATTTAATCATAAACGCGGCAGTGAAAATGTTGTTTAGCATCTTAACACTAAAAAACACAAAGAATCTTCATCTAAATTAGATTAACAATTTATTGAAACCTCATTTAAAAGAAATGAAGAAAAACAAATTAAAAATGAATTTTTCAGAGATCTGTGCATCACATTAATTGAGTCAAATATTCCATTCGACAAGCTATTAAACACTTCATTTAGATATTTTTTAATGAAATACACTTATCGTGATATTCCTGATCCGTCAACACTAAGAAAATATTATGTACGAAATTTATTTCACGAAACAATCGATAAAATTAGAAAAAATTTGGGCGACAATCCTATTTACTTAATAATTGACGAGACAACGGATCGTAAAAAACGATATGTAGTTAATACTTTAGTTGGAAAATTGGATGGAAGTAAAAGTAAACCGATGCTAATCACAACTATTTTTATTAACAAAACGAACAAAAAGACAATCAATCAATGCATAATAGATTCATTAAATGTTATTTGGCGAAATGAAACACAATTTTCGAAAGTTTGGCTAATTTTAACGGATCAGGCTTCATACATGTTAAAAGCTATTGATGGCTTAAAATATTCTAAATTATTTCCTAATTTACGTCATATTACTTGTATAGTTCATGCACTGCATCGAGTAAGTTTAAATGTAATGGAAGAAAATGAAGAATTAAATTCTTTAATATCTTTATTTAAAAACATAATGTCAAAGTAACCATATAGAGAATTTCAGTTTAAATTACAAAATCAACTATGTTTGCCACCAAAACCTATTATCACTCGGTGGGATACTTGGCTTAATTCAGCTTATTATTATGCTGACAACTTTACTAAAATTAAAGAATTTGTGCAATCTTTGAGTGACTCAAGTATCGCTATTAAAAAATTAAAAAAATTATTACATAGCTCTTCATTAGCAGGTTCTCTATTAAAAATACGTGAAATGAATTATTTGACAGAATCTATAGAAAAACTTAAAACACAATGTTTAACTATTGATGAACAAATGAAAATTCTTAATAATGTAAAGTAAGAACTAAAAGGCAAACTTTTAATAAAATTGGAAACTTCATTATTAAAAAATCGCGATCTTATAAAGTTCACACAGAATTCTGATTATGACTTTAAATGGTCTACAAGATATGCCCCTTTAGTTACAGTCGACGTCGAAAGATCATTCTCGCAGTATAAAGAAATTTTATCAGATCGCAGGACATCTATGACTGAAGAAACCATTAAACTTATGAACATTATTTGTTACAATAAGTTTTTGCAAGAAAATTAATAAAAAAATTTAAAAAATATTAGTAAATTCATTTTTATTTTCCGCTTTTTTAATCCGATTTTTTCTGGTTTTTTATCCGATTTTACGCACACTTTTTTGCCTTTTTTAGTCCGAAAATGTCACGGCTCTGGTTATATCTCAGCTGTCGATAAACTCTCTGTCAAGTATTTGTCAAGCAGTTATTTCCTCAGTATTTTTTCTTTTCCTTAATTGTAGTGATACGTGTTTTTTAGCTGACTTTAACTAAATGAGCTATTGGACTAGCAATGTCCGTCCGTCTGTCTGTCTGTCCGTCTGTATGTGGACCGGTCTCTATATTTATTAAGGGATTTTTTCTTTATGTTAATAAAGGGATTTTTTTAAAAATAGACTCCTA
>JAQGAW010001158.1:0-21173 GCA_034698025.1 Phthiracarus crinitus | reverse complement strand
GACCGACTCAGATATTCCGAGCCAGGGGAGGGTGCTATCCATTTGGCTTCTCAATGAGAAGGGGTCTTCGACCTGTCGCGGCGGATAGCGTTAGAAGAGCTGCGGTCACAGATTAACGTGGATACCGCCGAACCCACCACTGCGTCTGTCCTCTAAGGTGTGAGGTGACTGGGAAGAGCGAAGCTTAATACGACGCTCTGTGGGTTCGAACCCACACCAGTTAGTGCTCACAGGTGTACGCGTTAGCCCACTACACAAAAGACCGGTAATACTTAAAATATATGTTATTTACCGATAGGATAAATAATTAAATGTGTTTAAAATACAGACAAATTCTAAATAAAATAATTAAATCACATGACATGAGTGGTTTAAGATTTGAAATGTTAATAACAAAAAGATGAGTTTATATGAATACTAATATTCCATTTAAAATACATTACAATGTTATCTTGCAATATCTGCAAAAAATCATTTTCACGATCAGATAATTATTTGCGTCATATGAGAACAGCAATGCATAGAAATAGAAAAAATAAATATGATGAACCAGAAGTTTCTGATAACGAATCTGTTGATGAAGAAGAGTCTGAATCAGAACTGTCTGAAACAGAACAAACTGAATCGAAACAGACAGAAATGGAACAGTCTGGAGATGAACATATGGGTGAAGAGTCTGTAGAGGAAATGTCAGTGGATGGTGGAGATGAGTTAATAATTGATAAGACTCTTGTGAATCTTGAAGGTTTATTAAGTGCTGCTGAAGTATAAGTTGTGGAAATTAGTAAGCGTCAAATAAAGAGAGTTTATTAATAGAGGTGAAGATTTTGATAATGAATCTGACTAATGATGAATATGGTAGTGATGAAGAGGATGCAATAAACCCTGATTCTATTTCAATGTTAAGGTCTGTAATAAAAGCTGCTAACAATGAAAATTTTGATTTATCTCCAAATCGTCTTAAAGATATTTTAAATAATTTAAAAGTTAAGTACTTTTTAAAAATAAATTAAATATACTAATGAGGAGGAGGAGGAGGAGGAGTATATAATTTTAATAATTTATTTTATATTCAAAAATTAATGTAATGTTTTAAATTGTAACTATAATATTAAATTGTATTCTGTATTATGTAATATTAAATATTATGTATAATGATAAGTTTTATAATAAAAACGTTTGTAAACAAAACATTGTACCATTATTTATAATATCCACTTCATAATTTTTATTATTTCGTCACTTTTATACTTTTAGTAAATCTGTCCATAAATAACGTCATATATTAATTCTTTTAACATAACGTCCCTATTAATTACTTTTAATCACTTTTTATACATTTCGTCATTTTTAATCACTTATTACATTTTTAGTAAATCAGTCCATAAATAACGTCATAAATTAAATTTTTAACGTTTCGTCACTTTTATTCGTGTTTTTTACAATTTGTCACTTTTAATCACTTTTTTTTATTTTCGTCACTTTTAATCACTTTTTTTATTATTGTCACTAAATTTATATCGCACTGTTGTACGATGTATTTTAAACACATCGTACAACAGTGGGATGGTCTGAGGAAGGGTCTCACTATAGAGGAATGGTCTGGGGAGGAGTCACACTAAAGCGCGATGCCTCCCATGTTAAACGCCTATCCAGCCCTATAAGGACCCGTCTCCTACTTACTGATATTGATTACGCAAATAATATATCCTTGACGCAACTCTTTTTTAGGTATGTCGCCAATAATCCTATATCAAACACCGATGTTTGGTATGAACTAATAAAGAAAATCAGAGAATCAAAATAAAAGCATTTATAGCATATGAAAATAGCGCTATTAATAGTATTAATAAATGACCAAAATGGCACTTAAAATAGCTTTTATAAATTTTAAAAATTCCATAAATTTTTTATATTAATCATTTTTTCATTTTATTAACAATTTTTCCGAATCTTAATTTTATTAAGAAATTCAAATATATTTAAATGTAGTTTACGATTGCATTAAAAACATTTAGGAGGAGGGGTAACAAAAACTCTCCAGATTTAATAGATAATTTAATCTGATTTAACAAAAATAGCATTATAGCATTTTTTATTAAAAATAGCAAGATTAGCATTTATAAATGGAGCTAAAACGGCTTCATTTTACTTAATTCGTACACAAATAAATTTATGTGTTTCTAACTTATGAAATAAAAAATTAGCAAATGCTATGATTTTGATTCTCTAGTTATATGTTTGAATGTTGTGTTTGGTATTTAAATATTTCCTAATTCTATAATTCACACTCTCGTAACTTTATCAAAGTTTTAGCAATAAATTGGATAAAATTCCCCAAATATGCACAATATTTGCAATTCTATATTTTGCTTACAAAATGCATTTCTTCTGCTATTAAATACTGGACCTTATAACGTATGAAGTGTTTAGGATGCTGTTCTTAATTGACCCTTAAAAAACTAAAAATACCCTAAAATCACTAAGTTTTCGTTATTTTCCACTAATAGCATAATTATTTTATTTTAACGCATTATTTTTACTTACACAGTGTTAATGCATAATTATTGCTATTTGAAACATTTTATTACGAGTGATTATTCTTATAAGCATGAGTTTACTATAATTATTGATCGCATCAATTAATTGTGAAAAGCAATGCTGTATTTAATATTAATATTCGTAATCATATTAATAATAATAGCATATAAATGGATAAGTAAACGAAATGCGTATGATTTGAATGGTAAACACGTGCTCATAACTGGTGGATCGAAAGGCATTGGATATGCATTAGCGTTGCAGTGCTGTGAGAGCGGCGCTAATCTAACCATTATTGCCAGAGATTATGATTGTTTAGAAAAAGCTAAACTCGATTTACTATCAAATTGCGTGAACAGTTCCAAACAGAATGTATTGACATATAGTAACGATGTTAGCGGTGATTATGACGATATTGAACGTACGATTAACGAAGCGGAAACTATTAATGGACCGATCAATGTGGTCGTGTGTTGTGCTGGCACTGCTGTCAGCTATGCTTTCGATCAAACACCTATCAATCAGTTTAAGAAAATGATTGATATTAATTATATGGGAACCGTTAACACTATTCGAGCCTCACTCGAATCCATGAAGAATGGCGGCGGCGGTCACATCGTTATCGTGTCATCGTTGGCCGGTTTGCTCGGCATTTATGGGTTTAGTGCTTATTCGCCATCAAAGTTCGCGCTTTTAGGTTTGGCTCAGTGTTTGGATATGGAAGTATATTACAGTATATAACATTAATTAACCAGTTATTAATCTGTTTTTGTTTGTTAAACTTGGAACAGTTAAAACCGTGGAATATAAAGACAACGATCGCATTCCCTTCCGATACCGATACGCCTGGTTTTGCTTTGGAACAATTAACTAAAGTAATATAATGTTTAGTATGCCGGCTCTAACCATAATCGAGAATAGACCGAATGCCGAAATTTAATGCTATTCATAGATCTACCGTAAACTCGGGTTATACCGTATTACACGACATACTACTCCATGGGGTAAATGAAGTCGGACTCAATGAATTCGAAATTATGGTCAGTTACTATGGGGTATAATCTCAATTTCAATAACATACCCAATTAGTATACACAGTTACAATTATTATTGAAACTGACTTTTAAGCCCATGAGGCAAACACTTTTTATAGTTACCCGTTACTATGGACCATAAACTAAGGTTATACCCCACCCCTCATTGAGAATGACTTGAGGTGACCCTATGGGGCTGTTTGGCGGGGAATATTTTATATACAGTGTCATACTTTTATTGTTTATTTTGTCAATAATAGTTAAGCCGGTTCTCAATACAGTATTGCCATATTTAGTATAACTTTTTAAATCATATAGCCTATAGAAACTAAATTAATATCCGAGTCTGGAGGACTTTATTCCCCTACAGATGTCGCAAAAAAGATATTAAAAGATGCATTGGTAAATGATTTCTGAATCGATAAATTTTATTATTGTTTGTTAATTTATTATTATTGTATGGCAGTCCGGAAAATTTACATCAACCTTAGGTTTCGAGGGATGGATGATTAAAACGGTGTGTTCTGGAACTATGCCTGAGTCATCTTTTTTTCAGATATTTCTGCAAATCGTTTCTATGGGATTATTTCGCATATTTGCTCTAATTTTTCTTAAAAAATGTAATTCCCAAATAGAAAAATGCGCGCAACAAAAACAATTTAGTAAAAAATCAGATTAAAATCAGTTGAATGTATTTTCTTTTAACATTCGTTAGTTTAAAATCTTTTGTTAATTCGTTAGTTTGCTATTTTTTACCGTAACATATTAATGTTACTTTACTTAATTATATTTAAATATTTATTGTAACATAAAAATTTCTACAAAATCCATATTTTATTTTTTAAATTAGTCAGTTAAACCAATATATGGGTAAATATATGGGTAATTTAATTTTAACGATAAAACTTGTATTTATTTTAAGGATGTTCTATGATTTATGTAACTTAAGCATTGCATTGTTAATGCCGTTTTTCGTTAAACAACTTTCTTAGTATTAATTAAAGTTAGTGCGACATAAGCATCCTTATTACGCATTAACACTTTTCATTAATAAGCTTATACCGTAATTATAGAGCATAGACAATGTGTCCGCGATATTAAACCGGTACAGTACAACATCCTTATTTAATTTCGCCATAAAAATTTATGTCCAAACTATTTTAAATAATAATTCCGTAAAAGTGAATGTATAATCAAGTTTATTGTCTAAAATTAAATAAAATCGTATTTTCTTAATTAACGTTTTTTTTAATATTCAACCGTTATATGATAATCAAAAGAACGATTGGATTTTGAATGTCTGTCCGCGTGTAAACTTTTTCATAAAAAGAAATTTGTTAATATGCTTTACCAAAAAAACTCGTGTTTCTAAAAATTATTTTGATGTCACTGAGTCTTAATATCTTAATATACTCACTCGTGAGTCGAATTTAAAGTCTGAATCTAAATTTTAAAAACACTCAGTTTATTATGATTTTAAGAATAAATGAAATAAAAGTGCAGAATATTTCAACAATAAATTTTGAATTCTACTAAATTCTAATGCAATATTTGACGATATTTAATCTTAGAATTAAATAAACTGAGCAATAAATGAAAGTATGTTTTTTTCATTAATAGAATGATTAATAGAAAATTTTAAAATTTAGACTGTGATTAAAATTTTTCCTTAAAGTATATAAAATCTTTTAAAATCACGACAAGTTTGGAAATTATAACGTTAAGTAATATTTCATTAATACAGTACATATGTACTGTACTGTATCTCATTATCAAGATTAACGTCTGGTGCACTCATTCCTACAATTTTTGTGTGCCATTCAAAAGTAATTTAACAAAAAACGATTGCAAATAATTAATCTGTCATTGAAATAATAATTAATGAAATTAATAATAGAATTCTATTCTATTAAATATATCTATTTATAATAAAAATAGAATTTAAAATAAAACGATAATAATTGAATAGTATATCGTATATAATAATACGCGTGAATATAACATATTCAATAATTACAGATTAAATATACGTATTTATGAGCCGATAATAATTAGTGTCAAATGAGTGACATTTACTATTACTCACAATATTACTAACGTATCATATGTTTCCATACACACACACATAACACATAACATAGCGATTATCCATTTAAAACATTTAAATATCGATATGTTGTGATGAGTGACGTAACACTAGTTTTTAGTTTAACAGATATGTAGTGTTACCACAACTCAATCACACACAAACATATTTAGCGTTAGTTTGGCCACAATTTGCAATCAAAATGTCATTATTATAGATACTATGATCCAATATATCATATTTAATTGAATTATTAGTTTTAATGATTGAAACAATGGTTCATATACTTGTTTAACAGTGACATTAATAGTGATTAAATGGCCCTTAAATGTACTCATATTCTCATTTCTGGTGGTTATCGTTATCATTACTTATCATCAAATTTATTTAATTATGAAACATTCAAATCATATTTACTAGTTTTAGCATTAATTTTAAATGTGTTGGCAATCAAATGCGAGAAAATATATACGAATCAGTTTGCGGTACATCTGGACGCGAGTCACGGAGAAAACAGCGATTTAATGGCTAATGATATCGCAAACAAGTATGGATTCATTAATGACGGACAGATCGGTTCTCTGGACGGATACTACATGTTTCGACACAAACACGTGTCAAAGCGTTCTGCCGATTATTCTCACTCACATCACCATATGTTAAGTGGAGATCATTCAGTTCTATGGGTAGAACAACAGCACATTAAAAAACGTGTTAAAAGGGATAACTTAAACAGCGATTACAGATATACGAATAATCCTATGCCGGATCCGCTATACAAAGAGATGTGGTATTTAAATAAAGGAGCAGTCGGTGGTTATGACATGAATGTGGCAAAAGCGTGGGCAATGGGTTATACGGGAAGAGGTATTGTCGTCACTATATTAGATGACGGCATTCAACCAAATCATCCTGAATTAGAAGCGAATTACGATCCACAGGCGAGTTATGATATAAACGATAACGACTCGGATCCGACGCCACAGGACAATGGAGATAACAAACACGGAACTCGATGTGCGGGTGAAGTGGCCGCTCAGGCATATAACGATTACTGTGGCGTTGGCATCGCTTTTAACGCTAGCATTGGTGGCGTTCGGATGCTCGACGGAACCGTTACCGATGAGGTGGAAGCACGTGCTCTCTCTTTAAACCCAAATCATATTGATATCTATTCCGCTTCGTGGGGACCGGAAGATGACGGCAAGACAGTTGATGGTCCCGGAAGGTTAGCTCAGCGCGCGTTTATTGACGGAATTAGAAAAGGGCGACGAGGTTTGGGATCTGTATTCATATGGGCCTCAGGTAATGGCGGGCGAAGACTCGATAATTGTAACTGTGATGGATATACGAATTCTATTTACACGTTATCGATCAGTAGCGCCACACAAAATGGAGCGAAACCATGGTATTTAGAAGAATGCTCATCTACTTTGGCCACAACTTACAGCAGTGGAACTCCTGGAAGAGATGAAAATGTATTTACCTGTGATCAGGACTCTACCTATTTTAAGAGCTTACAAAAGGGTCAAACCCCTAATACGTCAAAACTGTGCACTAAATCGCATACTGGAACATCAGCTTCGGCTCCAATTGCGGCAGCGATTGTTGCGCTCGCTTTAGAAGCTAATCCAACGCTTACATGGAGGGATTTACAGCATTTAGTACTGCTTTCATCCATTTACGAGCCTTTACGGCACGAAAATGGTTGGATTACTAATGCTGTCGGGCGTAAAGTGAGTCATAAATTTGGTTACGGTTTAATAGATGCTCACGCTATGGTGAGATATGCAGAGAATTGGCAACCAATGCCGACGCAACGAATATGCGAAACGCATATCGAAGACACTGTGCGCGAAATACCTGTACACGTAAAACGTCAATTAGAAGTAACGATAAATACCGATGCGTGTCGCGATACTTCCAACGAAATCAATTATCTCGAACACGTTCAGGCAAAGATAACGTTAAAATATCGTCCGCGAGGAAACCTAAAAATATCGTTGGTATCGCCTTCAGGAACCGTTTCTCATCTATTATTTGCTCGACCGCGAGATACCGAAGAATCCACTTTTAACAATTGGCCATTTCTTTCTGTTCATTATTGGGGTGAGCCTGCAGTTGGAACGTGGAAATTGATGATTCAAAATGATGGCACGCGTTCCGCGCGTTCGGCTGGAAATCTAATGTCATGGTCTCTGGTTTTGTTTGGTACTTACGAAAAGCCTTACAGTTATCATCTAAGTTTAAATGAAACGGTTCGTTATCTTCCCAGAAGCGCTTACCAAATCCAAATGAAAATTAGTGAATGCGTTAAAAAAGGTTTGATTCAGCAATTAGATTCTAATGAATGCGCCAAAACCTGCGCTGTCGGACAATGGATTAATTATCAAACAGGAATGTGTCAAAAATGTAGTGCTCAATGTAAAACCTGCTTTGGTTCTGCTTCTGACAATTGTCTTTCATGCAATGATCCAAATTTATTCTTTGGATATCAGTGTATCAAACAATGCTCGGATGGTTATTACGCTGACGTTTCGTTAAAGGAATGTCTTCCTTGCTCTTCAATCTGCAAGACTTGTTCAATTTCCTCCGATCACTGTTTAAGTTGCAAATATCCTTTAGTTGTTAGCAATAATACGTGTGTATCTTCTTGTCAATTGAAGAACGGTTCGAATTGCTTGAAATGCCATAAATCATGTGAAACATGTTTTGGTGCAGAAAATAATCAATGTTTATCATGCAATAAGGGATTTAGACTAATCAACGGAACATGCATTGACTCTCATTGTCCTCTTAATTATTTTGAACATCAAACAGAAAAGGGTTTGGAATGTATTGAATGTCACAATACGTGTAAGTCATGTTCAGGTCCATCACATACACAATGTTTATCTTGTTTTGATGATTCAACGCTTAGAAGTGATGGAGTTTGCTATTCATGCTTAAGTGGTCAATACATGAATGTGACGACAAAAAATTGTGAATCTTGTCATTCAACATGTTCTTCGTGTACTGGTCCGACAGCTAATCAATGCATAGGTTGTGAGGCACCACTTTTTCTGTACGAAAAACAGTGCATTCCATGTTGTAATGATAACATAAATGATATTAATGGTCTTCCAATAAATATGAATGACTGTTGTCACTGTTCCACTTCAAACGGTCCGTGCGCTAACGAAATAGCTATAAACCGTCCACGAAGTATAGCAGTTGACACCGATATTTCATCAAAATATTCTCTCAAAACTGCATCAGTTATGAACTTTTTTATTAGTAATCCATTGTTCATTATCGCATTAATATGTATTTCGGCTGTAGTAATATTTGTATTAATATTCAGTGCGTTACAAATAGTAATGCAATCGTCTTCAGTAACCAATTTAAAATCAAGACCAAAAAATTTGCATGAATATCGAAAGCTTTCTACAGATGGTTCTAATTTAGACAAAAACATAAGCCTCACTGTAAACGATGATGAAGATACTGATGAAGAAATTAATCTTTTTGAAAAGACCTAAATCTAGTCTTGATTACTAGATATCAATTCTTAATGTAATTATATTAAATGCTTTAAATAAAATTATATATGCATTTGTTTTAATTATGATCATTATCTCTTTAAATGTATTAACATTGCAATTAAGCTCAAAATTTTGAATTAAGTTTTTATTGGTTTAAAAATTATTTAAATTATCTAATAATTTATTTGCATTTCGTCCTAACTTTGATTACTTATTTGATAAAAATGAGTGCGAGAATAGGTTAAGGACCGTTATATGAGGTGAGTGTTTGCTGTACTGTACACTATATAACTGTTATTATTGATCGATAATAAGATTACATATGATCAGAGCATCATTTGTACAAATCATACGCTACACAGTGGCTAACTCTGTGTAATGTTATTTTATGTCTATATATCATTTGCGAGAGTATACGCATTTAAAATTAAATCATGGATGAAAATGCGAGTCAAACAACCGAATTATCTAAAAGTTTGTCATTAACATCGAATAGAGCGCAAGAGTCTGATATAATGTCTATTCAATTAAGTCAACATTTTGCTAAAGGTATTCAAAATTAATATAAGAATAAAACTAATTTCATTAAAATCGTCAAAATCTGTATAAACATTAATGTCTATAATTTTTTTCAATTCCAAAACTGATTACAATTTTAAGCCGCAATGAAACATGATTTACTACTACACGAAGCAGCGATTAAAAATGATGTTATAACTGCTAAAAAACTAATTGATTCTGGAATTGATATCAATAGTAAATCACACGTAAGAATAAAGTTATTGTTTTATTAAACTAAAATCGAATTTTGTAATCGTATCTTAAATCTTGTTACTCTCAGATGGGAAGATGTCCATTGCATTGGGCGATATCGCACAATCATATTGATATCGTGGAAATGTTAATTCAAGCCAAATGTGATATCGAAGCAACTGATAAGGCATTCAAATCATTTTTTATATTTTTTTTGCTTTTAAATCATTATTATTTCCATATCTTGGAAAATAATAATTGACGCGTAATTATATAAGTTTTAAATCAAAAATAAGATATTTTATCCTCAAAGCATTCCGATAGGATTATTCGAAACTGTCTGCGTTTAGTACTTTTAAAAACAAAAACCTAATTTAAAATCAGATTCCGAAAAGAAAACAAATAATAATGAATAGAACTATTGTGTTATTAATTAATGAATGCATAATCTATTAAAATAATTGTTATATCCATAGAAAGGTCGAACTGCTCTAATGATTGCCGCAGCGTATGGTTTTATTGATGTGGTGTCTCTTTTGGTTTTTCACGGCGCCATTATTAATAGGAAAGATAAAAATGGAAACACGGGTATTCAAAATCATATTTTATGCTTAAGTTTGAACGAGAGTTTTTGAACTCGAACTTAATTATTCCAAACTATAAGCTATAAAATGAAATTAAGTTCTTGACATTAAAAATTAATCAGTAAAAATTACTAAACATTATTAATTATTTTGATCACTAAATTATAATTTACAGATAAATTGATGATTTATTCATTTAATTTTAACAAAAATAAAAAAGATAATAAGATTCTAATTTATTATTGAAAATCAAGACTTAGTGAATGTTATGCTTGATTAAGAATATTGCCAAAGAATAAGAAATTCTCGGAAACAAAATTCTGTTTTATTTGTGGAAAATATTTATAAAAATCTGTGTTTTTTAGCTTTACATTTGAGTGTAATGGGAAATCATATCAAGTATGTCTTATTCTTATCGTTAGTGATGTAATCTTTTACACTATACAGTAATCATATAGTTATGTTTCCATATTCATAGAATGTGTCAGTATCTTCTCGATAAAGGATCTGAAATTAATTTTCTTAATAACGTAAGTTTACAAAATTTAGTTATAAATATTGACATTAGAACTTTATATTAACTAATATTTTTTGGATCACATTTTTAGACCAAGAATATGCTCATTTGATGTGCATTTAATTTTTTAAGGATTTTTTTTATGAGAGAATATGTTAATCTAATTATTATTAATTATTATTATGATCAGTATATTTATTTTAATTATATTAATATAATAAATTTATACGATTTAAAGCGAAAACAAACTCCATTAGTAGTGGCAGCAGAATTAGGACATACAGATGTGGCCGAACTGTTGATAAGTAATGGCGCAGATTTATTATTACAAGAAAAAGTATGACATTATCAATAGTTTCGTTTCCATTTGATGTAACTGTAACAGTAATTTGATACGCATTTTGATTAGAGTGGAAGAACTGCTTTATATGTTGCCTCTAGAGGTAGCTTTCAAGCGATTGTCGACATGATTATCAAAGCCGAAAGAGACAAATCGAAAAAGTTAAGAACATTGAATGAGCAGACCATTGATAATAACACTTTTGATTTCGAAGAATTAGCTGATATCGACCAAACAAATCATTGCGAATATCAAGTGAATCAAATGCGCAAAATATTGTGGAATATATCCAGAAATCACTTACAGACCGCTGAATGGAAGAAGTTAGCCAAACATTGGGAATTCACTGAACAGCAAATTAAGGGTAAGATAAAACTTACAAATTACAATAATAAGTTAATTATAACTTATAATAAAATTTGGTATACTTTTGATATACTTTAAGGAACATGTTTAGAATACTTGTTATTGTTTCGTAAATTTATTACTTATCGTTCAATTAGCCATTGAACATCAATACACTGGTAAAACGAGTTACAAAGATCACAGTTACCGAATGATGTTAATATGGTTACACGGATTACCTAACGATAAGAATGCATTGAACGAACTGTACGATGGATTGCTTTACATTAACCGAAAAGATGTGGCCGGTATCTCATTATAAGTTATTATTATTATATTCTATTACTTACATCTATTATTTTTGAATACATATCCAAATTCTTTCAAATTCTATTTATTCTTTACATAACTAAATATTATTTACTTTAAACCAGATTTTTTTTAATTTTGTTGTTTAAGAAAAAATAAAGAGAAAAGCGGACAAAGGAAACTTATTTCATACGCATAGATTTGGCTGTCAATGTCTGCCAGAAATTCCAGCAAACATTTGCAATTATTGTAGCATATCATGATTTTTCAACAATTAAATGTATATTTATTACGCGTTGTTATAACTTTTATATCATATATAAAGTTTATTCATTTAATTAAATTTGTTAAAATATAAAATTAATTCATTCATTTTTAATATATTTAATACTGTATTAATGAAACAATTGTGCAAATTGTGCAATAATGTGTGATCTAATAAATATAAAACTGTAATAATACATGAATTTATTTTGTTTTATTATTAATTAGTTTTTGGTCACTCAGTTTCTTCATTTTCTTTGTGTCATCCGTAGAGTATTTTCTGATCAACGAATGGTAACGTGAATTTTCAATTACGAACATTTTTTAACTCAGTTTGAGTAAACAAACTCGTAAATATGCATTTGATTGTGTGTCTGTCCGAGTTTATGTACCAATACTTGTTGAATATGCAGTACCATAGTTTCTATGGTATATTCCAGAGATTTTCAAACTATGGGTCGCGACCCAAAATAGGGCCGTCGAAGGGAAAAATTGGGTCGCAAGTATTTTTAAAACTAGCATTAGCATTGGGTCGCAACATCATAGTTGTCTATTATTCAATTTAAAAAACATTTAATTCCGGGAGAACGTAATGTCAAGGGAAGTCATCAACCGGGAGACTGGTCTATAAGTTGAAAAAAGGGAAAATCCGGTGAAACAGGGAGGTATGGTCATCCAAACGGTCACCTAATTTACAATGCTTTGGCACAAATATTCTAAATTTGGGGTATTATGTGCACTTTATTTCTTTTTTATGAATAATTTTTTTACAATGAAAAATTTATGAATTTTTCAAATTTTTTCAATTTTTTTCTTAGAATAATGTATTTTTCAAAATCAATTTTATCCCAAAATTGTGTCGACAGACAGACCGAAATCCCAAATCCAATAGGTTTAAAATAATTTAAATATCATCAAAAATAGGCTTAAAATTGTAAAAAATCACCTAATAATAGTCAAAATTATCTAAACATGGGCTTAAAATTGATTAAAATCGGCTCATAAAGACTTTAAAATGACCAAAAATGGATATAAAAATAGACTATAAATGGTTTAAAAATAAATATTTTAGGCAAAAAATAACTTTATTAAAAATATTTTTCCTAATAATTAGGTTACTATTAGCCATTATTCACAATATTCGCTTATATAATTCAAGTGAACTCTCTTATATGCTTCAATAAGTAAACGCTAACAACAAATTTTGATGTAGACGCGACGAAAGCTAAAACCATAGTTACATGTAATACGGACTAAATGTCACACTATTACGTGTCCACTTGTTTATGTTTGATTTCGGGTATCGTTGTCTAGGGTATGACTATTTGATCGGTTAGTTTGCGAATAATGGAGTGAATTATAATCAGGTTTTTTTGCGTAAATAGTTTTAATGAATTATGTTCGAAATACAAAAATAACTGTAATTATCGAAATGACAATGCTTCCACTGATAATAAATGTTTGGAATAATAAAATACTTATAAAATTATTAGTTAAACTAAATATGAAAATCAAAATAATTATAATTTTTAAATTGAGGTAATTGCGATAAATAGGAACAATATTTTAATAAATGTTAACACAGTATTTTAGTTGACACACTATTCAAATTGGAGTGAACACTACTTTCTTCATGTACTGCACAATCTGAACACTGATGACACTGCAACACTGTTAGTCGAACTCTTGGACTATTGAGACGACTGACTTCGATATGCGAACGAAAAAAGAATAAGAGAGAGTTTGCTGACCGTTGCGCGCGTTTTTATAACTTCTGATATCCGTTCCGCACACGTACTCTGAGGATCCCTCTATCGAAGAGTCATCACTCGTTTCCTGAGCGGCAAAACGTGTCAAAGAGTTATAAGTTTTTATTGCGTCGTTCGTTGATCCGTTAATGGGAAAAATAGTAATAAAACGAATAATAAAGTAAAGCGAAATAATAAAGTAATAAATGGGAAAAACATGTCATTTCTTGTATTCTTTTTAATTGTCGTTTTCGTTGGTTGCGTCCAACTGTAGGCGATTCAATAAACAATACTTATTTTGACATCTTTAGCAAATGATTAAGTTTATCAAATTTATCCATATCAAAAAATTAATTATCAATTCTAGACAACCATCTCAATTAATAATTTCAAAAAAATTAAAACAAACGCTTGCCAAGGATTGTTAAGCAAATTTTGTAAAATTCGTAAAGTTTAAGCTATTAGATGATCTTGAATGAGATATAACAATTAATATATCAGATAACGGATCTAACATAACATTCAGTCTGTTACAATAATAAGAATTGTCTTGTTCAGATATATCAATAGAAAGCATATCATTATTACAAGCTGCAAAATGCAACTTTCTATTAATGAAAATTTCAATTATTGGACGACATCCTTCTCTAGAAATTGTAAAATAATTTATTTATGTTTTCATATAAAAAAATTTAAAAAAAATTAAAATTGGAGAATTTTTGGATAACTAAATAATCCAAAAATAGAACTTGAATTTATGTTAATAATTGTTTACTGATCAAATGGACAAAATTTATTTGATTTTCCACCTCTAATTTTATTTATATTAAATAAAATTCTTATTTGAGCTGGACATAAATTTACACAATTTTGTCTCAATGAATAAATACATACTATATTAAAAATATCAGTAATATTTTGTGAATTTGAATTCATCCATTAATGTATTAAATGACATAAACTTTTAACTATATGCAAAGATGGTGGTTGATGATTATCCATCCATGATTGCCATCAATAACAATTAAACTAGAATCAATATTTTTAGTATTATAAAAGAGTCCGATTAAGTTTATAACAATATATGGTGCCTTATTTGAGTGCAAAAATTTTTTAATTTGATTAAAATCATGATAAATATTTAATGCATTTATTAATGATGAAATAACAATTAAATGAGATGTAATATATGAACAGCTTAGCACGTTATTAAAAAGTGATCTGTTTAATAATTTTTAAATACAGTCAATAATATAATTAATTATTAACTTTTAGAAAAAAACTTACAGACGGTTTGTTTTAATATCGGTATGATATAAATGTATGGTGTTTTAATCGCTTGCAGTTTTTTATCGCTGTCATCAATATCTGTACCAGGGTGTCCCAAGGTCTGATGGTCAGGGGGGTCTCATTTCGACTTTTCAAAATTTAGGGGGGGTCTAAAACTCGCCGGATTTAGCGGACAATATTTTGGCAGTCCTACCAAAATATTTTTTCAAAAAATTTTTTTTCAAAATTTTTTCCTAATGAAAGCCTAAACCCCTCGAAAAACTCAACGAATTTAAACGATAATTTTTTGAAATTTTTGTCAAAATTTTGAGATGTCACAAAAACTCATCGGTTTTGATGGACAATTTTTTCACTTCGTGAAAATATTTTTCAAAATTTTTAATTTTTTTCGTCCTTGAATTTTCAAAATTTTAGGGGGTGTGTGTCCAACTTTTCAGATTTTTAGGGGGGTGTAGACGGCACAGACCCCCCTTGGGACACCCTGATCTGTACTATTTAAAATTATTGGGTTTAAAGGCTGAATGTCTTTTTAAATAAATAAATCTTAGTGAAAATAATTAATATCATAAATGTTAATATAATTAAATAATATGCAAATTAAATTATTAACTTATGATAAATTTTTATTTAAAGATTATCTTGAAAACATAGTGGAATAGACTAAAATTATTAATGACTTGAAAATTCAGACGTTTCTATATTTCGTTAATCCTCATTTTCATTATTTCTTAATAATAAATTGTTTAAAAGTTGGGTGTCATTTATGGGATAATAGAGTTGCAAACCATAAAAATCCAGATTCTCGGTCACTCTGAATATATAGTATTTAATTTTAATAAACTTTTGCCCATATATGCTATTAACATAACTTATGCTTAAAATCTAAGCACCCATGAACTGGCGCTTAACGATAGAAGAGTTATTAATAGGAGTTAAGATATTTTTGCTGTTTGGAACTTAAATTACTTGCCTATAAAAGCTAAATATTGATAAAACATATAATAAGTGTAAGAAAGAGTAAACATTATAAGTTTAAAAACTTTTTACAAAAATAGTTTTTTAAAGTTTAAAATAGTTTTTCGCTATAAAATATGTATTTCGGTAGAATAATAACTGTTTTCGTTTGAAACCTAATACTATAATTACTTTATTCATAATTTGAAATATAGATTTTTAATTTTAAATATACATTTTATGTAACCTAAAGCTTTTCTTTTCGATCAATTTGATTGTTCTTTCCGGCATATTTTTAGTTATTGTCTACTTAAAGAAACCTAATATTTAAATTTTTAGTTTTCTTTCGAACAAAAATAGAATCAAAGTATATTATATTTTTTGATATAATTTTCAATATTATATTTACTGAGTAATACTAATTTAATTTTTATAATAAATTATTAGATAAATAATGTTAATTTTACATTAATTTATATTTATTTGCCAATGATTTATAATAAAATTATTTTTTAGCTGACATTCTCGAAGAGTACTCAAGCTTATGGATTTGACACAGTCTGTCTGTCTATTTGTCTAATAACTTTTCTACCTAAATCCCCAGAGGGGGGTTCCAGTCCATCCTATCGAGTCACCCCTCAATTCATCATAACATTTTATTCTGCGTTCAATGGTTTAGGTGTTTATTGTTTAAATTTAAATTTTTAAGGCCCACCCTCTCCAAACCAATTCATTTGATCCCTCATTAAGCTGAATCCATTGATATAGGTATCGTGTGGGTGAGGCCCACAGGGGAGGAGCTTATAAAGTGACAGACAGACAGACAAACAAACAAACTTTGAGACATATATTAAGATTATTTCGTCAAAAAATATCTGTTATTTCTTAACGATAAAATATGATCAATTTTTTGCGTTAAGTTTTTAAAAGGAAAAAATCTCAGTGGCTTACGAGTTATTTATTTAAAGCATCATTCAATATTTTTAAATTTATAAAGATTATTTTAAAAAATATTGAATGACAACAAAGACGTTTGTATGATTGCTTTTTGCGTTGCATTAAGATATTACACTTTAATGGATGAGTACTTTATTTATTTATAGGATAATATGTATAGTTTTATGATTCAATTGACTCTCATATTATCATGAATTAAAGAAGAATCGACAGTTCATGATGTAATTAACATTTTAAACTAGCTTAGTGTATCACATATCTACTTTTGCTATTTAAATAAAATCTTGAAAAAATTAAATTTTAAAAATAGTTTCAAAGTAGAATATAAAGTACCATTTCTAGAACTGAAGAAATCTTCAGTTCTAGAAATGGTACTTTTTTGCGATTCAGATATACTTTATTTTTTTGCGATATACTTTATTTTAAAACATAAAAAATATTACAGATTATTAAAAGAAGTAGCATAATATAGTTTCTCCAGTCTAAAAAACATAATATTGAAAAAGTCGAATATAGGTCTATGGGTTCCCCAGTATAAAATTTATATATATAAGTATTCAAATTTTGATAATATTTAAAATAGAGCTTAAAATATCTGATTATTTGGTTGAAATTAAGGGTGCAAATATGTAGACATATAGCAACGATCGCACCAAACGTGAAATATGTCGTTTTCGATACCAAACTTTATATCAATATTTTCACATCTTATAGCGTGTTGCAATACCACTCTTCTCATGTCACAAACCAAAGAATAAAGTGTGCGAGTAGATGGCATATAAACGTTGCAATTTGGACAACTAATTTGATTTTGAATTCTTTGAACCAATGCAGATTTAAAGCAATCAGTGCAAACAATTATTGGACGAGTCAATAAGCGAAGTTGTAAACTCAAAGAACGCGCTCTGGTACACTATTTATAATTAAAATTTCAATTTTATTAATTAGAAAATAAATAAAAACTTACTTCTGTATGTCTATTAAAAGCAGGGTTGTAAAGTGGAGACGAAGCTCTTGATATATTTTCTGACATAACTCATTAGATTGAAGTACAATAATGAAACTTTTTTTTAAATTCTTAGTTTGAAACTAATAATGACCTAAAAATTATTATTCGAACATAATTGTTGCAATCCTCAAGCAAAATATAATTATTATTTTGACCTTATTTTTAAAAAAAAAACAATAATTACTATAATTATTTTTACATTTCACCTTTAAAAAATAATTAATCAAAAGGGTGTGTAAAAAATTAATCTTAACATTTTTAATAACTTATTGATAATTTAAAAATGTTAACCCTTGAAAAAATTGAAATCAAAAAATCCTTGCAAAAATAACAATTAATTTTCACTTATAAATCAATTTTTTGAAATATCAATACCATTATATTTTTTAATAAATTATAAAATTTAGGTCAATCAAAATCATATATAAGACCCAAATTTTAGTGTAAAAATCATTTCGCTTTGATGGAACAGTTGGTTGTAGTGACTCATCTCAACTCGCGAACACAACTCATATATATGGTTTAAAATAACTGGAAATATACGTTTATCATCTTAATGATTATCTAATTGTTAGTTTGTATTTTTGTTTTTTACTTATACTCGGGAACCCATAGATGGATGGGAAATACCTAAATTACTTAAATAAGATTATTTGATATTGAATTAGAAGCTATATCTGAACGCACTGATTATAAGGAGTTTATTTTGATGATTTCGAAGTCAAAACGACTTAAAATAAAAGAAATTAATTCGAACTCGAATTATAGTGCAGAAAAAAATGAACAAATTCGAATTCTAAACAATGCTCAAACTGAAATTCTACAATTTTTGCAGCAAAAATTGCTGTTTAAAAGATAATACTGCTGACGATTCTACTTCAACTTAATGGCAACCAACTGCTAATTGCTTAGTATGTAGTTTTTAGTAACGTTACATATCTTTTCATAATACATTTACATATTAAATTTTAGGCTTTGCACAAATCATTTGAGAATCACATTATATGTCGACGTAAAGGTGGTTTTTGTGACCGATAAAATGCAAAATCTCATCACTTTGTCTGTTACAATGGATGGGAAATACTATTTCTGCAAAAATGATTTATGCGATATAGAAAATTGCAGTTTCAAAGATAATTCACGTGAATATTATCTGCATATGGAGAAAAATGCATTCATGATTGAATGTAATAAATGTAATGGTGACTTCATTGGTATCAAAACATTGAAAGCACATTACAAAAAGATTCACAATGAAGAATACAATTTTTATATGATGGCAGTAATCATTAACTTTCAATTCATTTATTAAATTTTATTAGTTTTCAATCAGTTTTTGTTTTTAATTTATCATAAATAAAGTGTCATTTCTAGAACTGAAGAACTCTTCAGTTCTAGAAATGGTACTTTATATTCTACTTAAATAATATCAAACGCGTGACATTGTCTAATATATGCGTTGTTAGACTGTTACACATACTTTAGTTTAGTTCAGCTAAGATTTAATGGTTTGATTGGATGCGATATTGGAGACGTTGACAACAATGACATTACTGTTGATGCTATAATTGATGCAACCAATAGAGTCTTAAACGAAGAAATTAAATATAGCTATGATTGTGTGACGAAAGATGATTGGATTTCTATTCATAGAAGTGGTGACGAATGGGTGCAACACTTTTTAGAGAAACAGTTGACCACAAAACAAATAAGTTTATAAAGTTAGAGAAGAATCACATAAACGCAAAATACTTTCCTTTTGGATCTTTGGGTAATTTATAGAATAATATAGTGTTGTATAAGTTAAAGATTTTATTGTCGCATTTATAGGAGTATTTCTTGTTCCGATTGTAGAAAAGGGAAAAACTAGTTCGACGATTGCCACGAAATTTTTGCCTAACTTTTTGTTGAAAATGTTTTCTGATAATTCGCGGCAACAGTTTCTGGAAGCGATTCTCAAATTAAACTTTGTTGTCCTAATGATCATCAATAAAATAACATTAATATAACTAATGATTCATTAATCGGTTTACAAACGAAATTTATGCCATATTCAAAGTTCGACATTAAAGTCTATCGCAACAACTCTAAGTGCCAATTTTGGACTAATGGTTATTCGTATAAACTATATATAGGGTTTAATTTTTGTCTTATTATTGACTTAAAAACTTTTTCGAAAGCATGAATAAAATTTTCTGTTATTTCTTGTTCAATATTGTTGATGTAATTTTACCATATTGTTCAATACAAACTTTAACTCCATTTCCAAAATATTTTGCTTTAAGCAATCTTTTGCTTGCCTATTGTTCTAAAAATCTATTTTGATTCAATGGATAAATAATAAAATTTTCTAGATCATTAGCTTCGTGTGGATACAAAAATAAACCGTTTGGATGACCAATTTCTATAATCAAAATTTTATGTATTTTAAACTTTATTTTCGCTCGATATGCGCTGCCAGCAGGCGTTAATTTCGCTCATTGAGCCGTTCGACGCACTAGACTGATTCGACGATCGAATAGAGGTCATGTGGTCGCTAGCCTACAACTCCTGCATGTCGACGTGTCCGGTAGAAATTTTGCCGCCGGAGGAAGAGACGCTAGAGAGCAACATTGTTAATCTTTTGACGCGCTTTATGGATATTATAAAGTGTTTTCTTGTTAAACGCATCGCTTTCATAACATAATCATAACGTATATTTAATCAAAAATAGCTTTACTAATGTGTAAAACTTATTCTCTTTTATAAATCAATAATATCGTGTGTTATTTATAGGGCATTGAAAATCGTTAATTATCGAATGTATAAAAATGTAATAATTTCAATAAAAAACAAGATATTGGGTCCTAATAGTCCCAAATAAGTGAAATTTAAGTAAACGAATTAAACGAATCAAACGATTTTAAAAATATCTAACG
>JAQGAW010001157.1:0-21184 GCA_034698025.1 Phthiracarus crinitus | reverse complement strand
ATTTTTCAAACGATTTCGAACCTTTTTATTAAACGGTTAACAAACGATTTTGTACCCTTTTTCCTAACGATTTTCAATGCCTTAATCATAAGCTTATGAAGCTCACTAGACTGAACTTGAGCTTAAACTTCTTTAGTATGAGCTTAAGCTGGTTTGAGTTTATCCTCGTCATTATCGTATAAATTATAATAAAGTTGTGAATTAATTTGCATAAAAATATATTTAAATAAAATGAAGATTAATGTATTAAATGTGAATAATTAAATGAATCATTATTTTTTTCCAGTTATGCCAAATATATAGTATTTTGTAGTTTAAGGAGAAATGATTGACCTTAATTTTTTTATAACATACAGTAACATTGTATTTAATAATATGGTTTATTATGAAAAAAATTCTAGAAAATCCTTATTCATATGACAATATTACATTTGGAGATCATTTTATATTCTAAAAATTATGTTAATTTGATTTTTTTTTCTAATAAATAAACGTTAAAATTTCTCTTTAAAACAATTTTTCACCTTTAATATCATTCTTTGTCGGATAATTTTTCTTAATCATACGATACAATCCCTAGTATATAAAAACTTACTGAATTCGAGTATAATATGATTAATTATGTCAATAAATTTAATTCAATTAAATCAAAGAATATAATTAGTAAAATCGAAACATGAAACTAAACTTAGATTAATGTTACAATAATTATTTTTACTTATAAATAAATAAACTAAAAAAATACAATTAATTTAATTCTTATTAGATTTTATTATAAATTTTACTAAAATTATAAATTTTATATAATATTTCTATTAAGTTAGCATAAATCATAAATTATAACAATGTTTAGCTTATATAATGTTAAATAATAGTCGAACAAATCACACACTAATAATAGGCTTTAAAGATTATGAAAAAGAAAGGAATAAAAGAAAAAATGTATAAAAATTAATTTAATAACGCATTTATGGCACCAAACCTATGATTTTATCTGATTTGAAAACTAACTCATTCTTGAATCACTCTTCAGCTCTATATAAATATTATACACTAAAATACATCTCAGTAACACCTTTAACATTACAAAACTATATTTAATTGTGACACGATTATTGATTATTTGGATTTACCTGAAATTAACTTTGTTATTGTGATTCGAATTCCAATACAATACTTATCATACGAGTTTGAGTATAAATCAAAATAAAGCGCGTAATAGTTTTAATTATAACTCACGCGTTAAATAGTGCTGTGATCATACGTTAAAAATTCACTGTCTGTACAATTAGATTGCCTTAAAGACACTGAATTCAAATTAATACATCAAAATACAATATTCATAGTATACATATAGGGGATATTAAAGAGATGTTATTATTAGTAATTATTAAATAAATGAATCCTAGAAGTATATACAGTACGGTATAATAGCTGTAATTATTATTAAAACTATGTCATGTTGTCATATGTTTTGGTAAATAAGAGTTGCCTAAAATGTTGAGAAAAGTGAAGAATTGTACTCTGAACCTGAATTCTAACATATTTGCATTGTATTCTCAAAAAATATATACAAATATATAAATTTCAAACAAATATCGTTAAAAAATGAAGGGGAGTGTCAATCAAGTGCAAAATCCTGTTGTCTCCCTGGAAACTCCAATCGAACAACAATTGGCTACGGATTAGTTATTTCACGCATAGAACTCTTTGTTTGCACCTCTAGCATACAGATTGGCCGAAGTCGATCGTTTCGGTTCATCTAACGAATAACTTCCCTCATCTTTCTTCCTCATCCGATAAACAATAAACATTACTAATAAAATGGCACACAATAGACCAACAACAGCACCTCCTATTACAGCTGTCAAATTAAATTAAAATTTAATTTAATAGTAAGTTAAAACGATATGATTATTTGTGGGATAATACCTGCAAGAATGCCAGGTCTAGCGAAAAATGAAGCAGGAGTTACTTGTTTATGACCCATTATTGATACTTCATTGCTTAATTTATTATTGTCGTCACTATCGAAATCATTCACTTTCGATCTAATAGTTGATGGCGTAAAAAATTTAGTCGATGTTTCTGGTGTTGCAGTAAATGAAGGAACATTATCAGGCACTCTATTGTCATTATTTGATATTGGAATTGTCGATAAACGATATGGTGTCTCTTTTTTAGGCGATTCCTAAACATTCACTTTTAGTGCAATTATTCAATTATTGGCCATTAAATATTTACCTTTTCCTTTTCTTTTTGCACCAGTAATGGTTTTTTAGTAATATCTGGCTTTTTGGTAGGCTTTTCGGTTGATGACACAATTATCGGCTCTTCTATTAAATGATTAAACTCATATTCATTTCTTTCATTTATATTATTAATATTTTTACTATTATTTAAATATTATTATATCAATTCATTAATTTAAAAAAATGATTTAAGTCAGCGTTTTAATTCTTGAACCCGTTTTAAAATATACTTTTATATTCTTTTAAATCAAACAAATTTTTAGGCTTAACTAAAATGCAAAAACTTTCATTAAAATTGTTAAACTAGAAAACTTGTTCCGTAAACATTCTATTAAATGATTTATATTTACGAAAAATGCATATACTTTTGTTAATTGTAATTTATATAATCAATAAATATAAATATCAAAGTTTCTGTTCAATAAAGTCTGATGAGTGCATATTTTTGCCAAATAAATAAAATACTATTATTTTGAAGCATTGTTTATAAAATTTGCGTTACATCTCATTATTTAATAATAGATTCTGATAAACCATATATTTTCATCAATTTCAGAGTAAATTAAAACAAAAATTGTATATAAGAAAGAAAGGTGTTTGCAAATATAAGCTTATGTTATTGTACACTATGTACAGTACACAATGTTTTGCTACATCTTTTTAAATATCTAATTTTCAAATTAGTATAATAACTTGAAAATGTTTAATTTATTCGTAAAATCGTTTTACTCGGTAAAAATACTTATTACCGTATTGCCCGACAAGCAGCCCCATAGGGTGACATCAAGTCAGACTAGTGTTGTTTTACTTTCAATTTTTAATTTTACTTTTCTTTTACTTTTTCTTTTTGCATTTATTTTAATTTTACTTTTCTTTTACTTTTTCTTTTAAATAATTTATAATTTTACGTTACTTTTACTTTTACTTGAATACTTTTACTTTCAATGTTAAATTCTATAATAAAGCCGTTTTTCTTTCACTTTTTAATTTTACTTTTACTTTTTACAAAAATTTTCATTTAACTTTTCTTTTACTTTTTCTTTTTCAAATCTTTTATATTTTACTTTTCTTTTACTTTTTCTTTTTCAAATATTTTACCTTTTACTTTTCTTTTGACAAAATTTTTAATTTTACTTTTCTTTTACTTTTACTTCAAGTAAAAGAAAAAGTTAAAAAATTCATAACTTACTTTTACTTTCAAAAGTAAAATCAACACTAAGTCAGACACAATAAGGGGTGGGGCATAACCTTAGTTTATGCCCCATAGCAACCGGTAACTATAAAACTTAATTTTGCCCCATGGGGTAAAAAGTCAGTTTCAATAACCGTAACAAAATAAATATAACAGTAAATTTTATTTAATTGAAGAAATGGAAAATTTTCCATATATTTTCCATATTAGTAAGGCCAACCAAAATTTGGGGTAAAAATCATTCAAATTCGGGAGGGATTCGGGGAATTTTCGGGGCAAATTCGGGCTACGCATAATAATAAACTCTAAGAAATAAATTTCAAAATTAAAGATTTTTCAATAATCATTTTAAAAAATATTTTTGGTGAAGTCTAAGATGTTCATATTCCAAAGACATTCTACATATACCAAAGACATATTTTTAAATATTTACTATAAAATAATGAGGGTGACAAAAACACTTCTGATTTAATATATAAAATTTTCAATTTTGAATATATTTCTTAAATTTAAACAAAAAATGTTGGTATTTTTTAAAGCAGTTAATGATTCGGGATAAGTCGGGGTAATTAGGGCTAACGTTGAAAATTCTGGGCATTAGGGCAAAAAGTGATGATTCGGGTTATTCGGGCAAAATAAATAAGGTTTAAATTAAAGATGTTTACGGGTGTGTTAACCCGACAGGTTTCTTAACGGTTCGGTTAGGGTTACTATTTATAATTACTCGGTTTGGTTCGGGTTGAATAAACTTCTTATCGGTTAACTCGAATGAAACCGAAAACCCGATAATCGACTTGTGGTTTGAAATTTAAAGAATTCTATATGAATTTTGACTATTAAACGTCAAATAAGAATCTTATAAGCATCTTATATATTAAACATTTTAATTATTAATATATTAGTATTTTTAAAATGAATAGTAAACTTATAGATTTCATTATTTTTGCATACAAGTTTTTCTTATTCGATTATTACTCGTTTTTTACAAATTATATGTGTTAATTGTCGGGTTTTCGGGTATTTATCGGTTCGGGTAGTTCATCAAATTTCTCGGTTCAGTTCAGGATAAATTTAAGATATGGCGGTTCTGGTCGGGTCGAAGAACCACTACCCGTAAACATCTTTAGTTTAAATTACTTGGTTTGTCATATAAACTGTTTATACTGTAATTTATAAGTGTCCCCGAAAGTTTAAGTAAACTTTCGCAATTCGGGCGAACCCAAATTTGGTTGGCCTTACATATTAGCTACAATAATGGCTTATAAATGCTTTGTTTTGATTAAAAAATATTTGATTTGATTTGTTTTTCATAATAAAACTTTAAAAAATTGAGTATGTCATTGAGAATGACTTTTTACCCCATATGTTATTGAGAATGACTTTTTGCCACCCATGGGGCATAACCTCAGTTTTTACCCCATGGCAACTGACCATAATTTAGGATTCATTGAGTTTGACCAGATTTACCCCATGGGGTAGTATGTCGGGCAATACGGTAAATATACCTTTAAAATCAGTTAAGCTTTAGAAATTCTTAAAAATATGCGAATATTTTATCTGCAAAATGTATAAAAAATTCATTTTTGAATTTAAAGATCACTCGTGATTAGAAGCATTACTTAATCAGTATTAGTATTAGTTAACAGATTTACTAAATGATAACACAGCAAACAGTGCGCACAGAGGATAATATTCGCGAGTATGGAAAATATACGAAAAAATGAGCGTTTGGTATCAATATTATACCTCCAGAACCAATGTCTAAGATATCTGAATCAGTTCGATCGGCATCAGGATGTGGTTCATCTCCAGAACCTTTGTCAATATTGTCGTTACTGTCCTCGTCATCGAATCCCTTTCCAGAAGCGTTTTGGTCTAAGTCGTCGTCTTCGTCGTCATCACTTCCATCAGCACTTCCTTCGCCATCATTTTGCGGAATATCGGAGAAGTAAATGCCTGTATCGCCAATACTATTGCTTTTAATATCCGAATGCGAATCACTTAATCCATTATGCTTTGATGGAAACCGTTTTGGTAAATCTTGCGTCAAAACATTTAGTTTAGCCGAAGCGTGAACCGACTCTCCGACACCGTTGTCGGCGAAGCACTCGTACGTAGCGTTGTCTACATTCGGTTTAACGGCTTCTATTCGAAGGACGGATCCGTTTGGTATATCAACGATCGTATATTTTTGAGATGACAATCGTTTTCCATTCTTTCTCCACTGTATGTGAGGCTTAGGATTGCCAACAGCGACGCAACTAAAACTGGCAACACTTCCGGTCAATACGTTTTGATGTTGAGGTGCGGTTATTATACGCGTTTGTTGTGATGAATGGCCATCACTAGTGATCGCATATGCCTTATGTATACATGTGAATGTCGTCAATATTGTGATCAATACTATACCAACCAAACAGTCCATTGCTATGAATGGTAACGCGATTAACAGTACATATGCGAAACGAATATCGATATCAAACTAATTGTCGTAAATCGAGTGTCACTGTATCACATATATATATAGGTATGATATATCACTCTATCAATACATCAATGAATGAAATGAATGAAAGCATCAAAAACACAATGAGAGTCAGTGATAGTAACGCTCAACACAACAATTACGTTCAAACAGTAAATGTTAGTCTAATGGTATTTCTTTGATTCATATGAATTTGAACTGTGAATTATAAATATTATAAAAAAGATTATATAGAATGTCCAACAGATCAAAGATTTGAAATAAATGTATCATTTTTTCCTTAAAAGCATCATTTGTATGATTATAATAAATAAATAGTAGAATTTGTTAAGATTTATAAATAGATAAATTAGGATTATTTTATTTACTGTAAAAACTTTAGTTTGTAAAAACTTTTTTAAAACTTAATAATTGTGTATTTTTAATATCAATTAAGTTATACAATTCTGGTGATGTTGGCTCTATTTTAGTATTATTGGAACATTTTTTGAAATTAAATAAAGTTTACATATCTCTATTAGGTATTACAGAAACTATGCTACACGAGGGGGTGCTTTGCCAAGGGTTGACCCCTTCTAGAAATTTGGAAAAGTTGACCCCACCCAAAATTTTGAAAAAGTTTTGGTCAAATGTAAAAAAAATTGTCCATCAGAAATATATTTTGGTATGGAGAGGCCAAAAAAATTGTCGTTCAAATCCGATGAGTTTGCTCCCCTTAAAAATTGAGATTTATTGAATCTGACACATCCCTAGACAATCAGTTCTTGTGTAACTATGACCTAAAGAGAAATAAAAATTTATTAATGTAGCAGTATATTTAAAAAGCATACTAAACCCACAGATTTTAATTAGAAAAATAAAAGAAGATTGTATAAAATAGTTGGCATATAATCTTTGGTTATAAGTTTAACTTTAAACTTGTAAAAATTCTTTTGGAATTATTTTGAATTAACTATTATAATAATTATAAATTAATTTTGAATAAGTAAAAAGGTTTACGGATTGAATTTTAAATTTAAAAAATTCACAGTTAAGATTAAGAGTTACCGCTGCTCTGTCATTATATTTAAGGACAACGTTTTTAGATTTGGCCAAAAATTAAAGTTAAAAATTAAAATTAGGTTACAAAAACTATTTTTAATTTTTTTCATTCATGAATTTTCAAAATTTTGGGTGGAATACCTTTTACGAGTCAGCGTCCCCTCTATACTGTAAATGGTATTAACAGGAATGTTTAAGTGTAAAACATGCGTGAATGAGATCGTGTATTAAAGATGTTCTAAGGATGGTTAATCCTTCGGATTTATCTACGGTTCGGTTAAGGTTTATTAAACTTTCTATCGGTTAACCCGAATAAAACCGAGAACCTAATAATCCATTTTTGTATGGAAACCAATATACATTTTGAGTTTTTTTTAACATAAATTGAAACTTTTGAAAAATGCAAAAACCTAATTATATGTGTATAAGTAGTTGCAAATAATAAATATTAAACAAGTAGATATCACTATTTTGTAATAATTAGTTGATAATTGATAAATGCAATAATTAATAATTAAAAATTTTGAGATCCATTATTTTTTATTCTATCATTTAAGAATTTTTTCGAGTTTAATGCGATAATTGTCGGGTTATTGGTATTTATCTGTTCGGTTCTTGTTGTTCATCAATATATTGGTTTGGTTTAAATTAATATTTGTGGGTTCGGTTCGGGTCGGAGAACTACTACCTGTAAACATCTTTATATAATGTGTTTGTTAGTCTAGTCTACAGTAAATTTACAGTACTGTTATGTTTTGATTGAATGAATGACTTGCATATTGAATGTTAATAAGTTATAAGACTATAGGATAACTCGTATCGTAATTACTAATTATGGATCAATTATTAGAATTAGTTAATGGTATTATGGAAAATAAGCAGCCATTAAGCGATAGTTTGGATCAAATCTCGCCATTATTGCAGTCATTATCGAGCGATCAAATCGAAAGTGTGTTGCAATCGATAGACTTTCCGCTGTTATTAAATAACTTAAACCTAATCACTGATCAGTTAAATATATCGCAAGTGATCGCTGTGTTGGATATAGTAATCGGATCGCTATCACCGAAATACATCCTATCATTCCTTATTAATGAGATCGACACTGGATTAATGTCGAAAAACGATGAAATCACGGAATTGTGGCTGAAATCGTTAAATCGTTGTTTTGGCGATCAATTGGCTGTCAATAACTTAATTAACTCTAATGTTAACGTTAATCATATTATGTTGCGAGTGATTGAGCTCTTATCTCATCCCAATTTATCTTTAGCTAAATATTGTCACAATATATTGCTAAATATGGTTAAAACAAATGGTTTGCAATTAGCATTTTTTGAGTACGAATCCCAACAAAAATTGTCACAAATAAAGAATATGAATGATATCGTTAAGATGAGAGTTTACCAACTTTTAGTTGATATGGCAAACACTTCACAATTAACACTCAATCGAATCGATAATTGTCAACATTTCGCGCAAATGATCGATGATTTTATTGATTCTATGAAAACCGATCCATTAATTGCTTTGAATTTGATGCAAATAATTACTGATTTTGGTTTGACAAGCTTTGGAACCAGTTTTCTAGAATCGTCTTCAATACTTGAGATTATGGCCAATAAGTTAAAAGATAGTGATAGCGATATGTTTGCAAGTCTTTTAATTCCTGGTTATATTAAAATATTTGGAACGATTGCGCACAACAAACCAATAATTCTAACATATTATCCCATCATTTTGGATAAAATCACACAACTTTTAGATAGCAATGATTTAACGCTTAAAATTTGCGCAATCGATGCAATCGCTAATATTTGTAGGAGAAATGAAGGCAAACTAATTGTTAATACTAAACAACAGCTAATCGAAAGACTAACGAATTCAATTAATTTTTTATTATACAATGGAAGCACAGAATCGAAAGTTACGGCATTGAATGCCTTATCAAACATATTAGGCTGCAACGAATCGGATGCGAACGGCGACGCCACTACTATTACCGAAAGCTGGTTCACGCGTTTATTTGCCGTTAACAGTCTAACTTCGTTGTTGCAGATATGCAAACAACCGATTATGGAAATAAGGTTAGCGGCACTCGAATGTGTTCGTGTCTTGGCTGCCAGTATTTGGGGACAAAAACAATTAGCTGCCACTTCAGGCTTTCTTCAATACATTTTAGACCGTTCAACTGAATTCGAAAAACAATCAAAAGAAGCGAAATATCGCATAATCAGGGAACTTGTTATCTCACCTTTCATTACGCTATCATTTACTAGAGAAGCGATTCAACGATTGCGTACATTTTACAAAGAAGGTCCGTTCTATATTGAAAATGAAGTGGCAGTTTCGTTTGAAGGCGCTAATTGAACCTATTATCTTATACGCTTAATCTCTTCATTCTGTATTTTTCTTGTTAATATATTTAATTTTATATTGAAATTTCCAATTTAAGTATTAAATATAAGCTTATATTACCGGTAGTAAAAATTTGTTTTTTAATTTCACTTCGTTTAAATATACCTCACACTAGTAGTTAATTCAAAAATTCTACACTGCTTTAAGGTTATAAATCATTATTTTTTTAGTGATATCAATATTAAAATACCGTACATATATCAATAGAAAAGTACTGTATAATAACTTGATACCAAAAATTTGAATTGTTGGTCACACGACATGAACCTTCGTTTAAGCTGCGCTAAAAGCGCTCGAAATAATAATGATAATAAGTATTAATTAGTCATAATTTTAATTAATTCCAGCATTCTTTATTAATTTATTGTAAACTATACAATATAATATAATTTAAACTAATTTTCCTGAAAATTAAAAATTTTAAAATATTAAAAAACTCAAGTTTACGTCACTTAACTTTATTAACGTAAATATTTAACGTTAAAAAGAACATATAAAATAATTATAAGATAATCAGAAAAAGTTGAAAAATAAGATAATTATAAAAATAAATCAGTTATTTTGCTTCAAAATAAGGTATCGTATAAAACATAAGCTTAAATATTGTTTGTGTGTTTTGTTAAATTTATAGTAAAAATATACAACAAATTATAAAAATTTTATAAGGATATACTGTATAGTCATTACACCGCTTAAAGATTACTGTAAAATACCAATAAAAATTTGTTTAATAAAAACATTAAAATATTTGGCAAATCTGATTGTATAATCTATTCAAGTTGTATATGTATCGAATGGCATCTTCTAAAAAATATATAAACTTCTCGTGAAATATGTTGCACCCAATAAAGTATAAGATGAAATATTACATACATCTAATTATAGATCGTCGTCACCGATTCCATCAAACGCATCATTTTCAACTAAGGAACGCGTCTTTATTGATAACACATTATATGAATGCGATGATTTCAAAATCTATTAAACAATACGGAAATACACCTTTAAAATGTTATCTATACTAAGCTTACTATGTTAGTAATTAAGCATTTTTGTACATTATGTGTATCTGCAGCCGAAAACCCAGACTCAGTAGAAACGGATCGTGGAATCGAAATATTATGACTGCTACCATCCCTTTTCAAATAACTCCAAGAACCGCGTCGATTATAATTATAGGTATCAGCAAATTCTTCGCGTTTAAATATACAACCATTACGTTTCATTAATAATTCTTCGACCATTCCTTGAAGACAAACACTCATTAAAATGGCCTATAATTTTTAGTACAGTAATTGCATTTTAGTAAAATCGTAAGATTTATATATACAGTACAGTATATACGATTATGATTAATCACATTACTTGTTCGCTAATAATTGTAATCCATTGTAAATTATCTTTGCTAATAAGATATTCAAATGATAGCTCATATCTAACATTTGCTGTGCCATTATTATGAGAGCTTCCGCTATCAATGCTCAGACAGCCATTAATTTTGTCGTGAAGAGATGTAGTCAAACGCCAACAACGAATTCGCGTCACACGAAAATTTAATTCTTTTGTTTGTTCCTAAAATAAATAAAAAATATAAGTCATTTAAAAATATTTAATGTAAATAAATTTACATTTGTCATAATCGCCCGAATATTAAGTTCTTTATCACCGGTAGCTATATTTACACGTGTATTCGGTTTTGGATAATCACAAATACATGGTTCAAAATGAAGATAACCATAAAATTTTAAAGTTCTCCCCAAATGTATATACTATAATGGAAATTAATTGTTTGTGATTATAACGTTAGTAAGTTAATATAAATAATTAAGTTTACCTCCAATTTAGAATCGATTTCTTGAAGAGCAATAAGTTTTCTTTTTGATTCCTTATTAGCGTTAATGAAACCATTTTCTACATCAAACACAGTTTGAGAATATAGTAACTGAATGGAAACCCTGTCATTTAGTATATCGTTGTCATAAATTGAATCCCAGTATGACTTTCTCACAACAAAGTAATGGCCACTATTTATTGAATTAAGAGTTTTCAATGATAAATAAGGCGATTCGAAGTTATATAATCGACGAATAGGAGTGTGATTATTGCGATTACCATTAAAAATATATATACAAAAATATGGCAGTAAATTAGATGAAAGATTTACTGAATTAGCAAATGCTTCTAATACTATATCTGTGCGATCATTTGAGAACACTTTTACTTTAATGTAATTGCTTTTCATTTGACAAATGTCTAACACAACCTCTTCTTTAATTGCATTTTGCGTTTCTTGTTGAGCATTCAGCAAAAAACCATTAAATAGTTCGCTGTTTAAGATCCTCTTGTCTTGACTTACTATTCAACAAATGCTAATATCAGTGAAATTGTCATTATATTGAGTTGAATCCAATACTTATTTGTATATATTTCTCCAATTGAGTCCTTCTCTCTTCGATCTGCGATGGAGTGAGCGATAGAAAGCGTTTTGGAGGAAAAACAGGTAATGAAGTGACACCAAAACATTTTTTCACCTCAATATTCAATATAGATTTTAGCATTGATTTATAAACTGATTTTAAATGGCATTTACCTGTTCGTGAAAACTATATAATTGTTTATATCTTAGCGTACAATGAAATAAACCATTTATGTGTATATTATAAGCCTATAATCGATTACAATATATTTAAAGTCGATTACAATATATCAATAATATATAGCATTATTACTTACCACATAATTATTATAATTATCTCGTAGTTCTTGAGTGTCTGGTATCGAAAAATGCATTATATTTTCTATTATTTAATAAACTTATTTGTCGCTCAAAAATTAAAACATTTCGTATAATAAATACAAAATATTTACAACTCAACAAAATTTCGATTACATTCTTCAGACAAATTAAAATGTAAAAAACGTTTTAAACGCAAAACTAGTTGTGGATGTGGTTGTATGTCAACGATTGTACAGAAACAGTGACAGTGTTAGCGTTAGTGTTAGTGTTAGTCTAGTCAATTGAATAGTAGTATAGCGCACACACAGCGCAACACAACGCACACACATCTCACTATAAGTCGTAAACGTAACATCTATTTAATATTCATTCATTGAAAACCAGTACATTCCAAATAATGATTGCAAACACAGAATCTTACGGAATCTATACAAATCTTATTTTAATACACTTCTTAGAACTTTCATAATTTTTTTAAATATTTTCATTTAGTGTAGAATATGTGAAACTAACAACAATTATACTATAAGTCAATATATCTAAAATTGTGATTAACAAAAGTTAGCTTAACTCGAAAGTTTATTTCAAAACACTGGATATTTGGAGTAGTTTTTAATAAATTCTATTGAAACTGCTTACGAGTGCAAACATCTTCAACAGACGTGCACTTACACGTTAAACGTTAATATGCGTACAAATATCTGTACTGTATAAATAAACATTGAATGTGAACTTTTTAAATTCGATAAGTTTTATCTTAACATTATTACTAATGATTATTAAACGGATATTTATTCTAGAAAATTTTCAAAATATGTGTGAATAATCATTCTAAATAAATTCTAAAAATATCTTTTATATACTTTTAGGAATTTATCCACTATTTTTTGTTGTTTTTAATTATTTTAAGTAAATTTCTAATATTTCAATTTTCAATATTTTATGAATTATCGAAATCAAATTTTAACGTTATTATTATTATTAAAGTTCCTCAAATTTTAAATTTCATCAAATAAAATTGTTAAAAATTTAAAAAAAACTACTAAATATGCCTTATAAGTTCATTTAAATAAGAAATATGCCGAAGAATATTCGCATATTCTTTTTCTAAAAAATCTTCCAAATATGCTTTTATGTTATTTTATTCGAAAATCCTGTCTTTAATTCTTACTATGTAATTTTTAGCTCCGGAAAATAGTTTATTTTCTTACGTTAGTATAATAATTATAATATCGACATAAGATTTCAATGTAAATATTTTCGACGTATGAACTCATACTTATACTCAGTGATGGTCAACGCTCGAGCGGATGGCTCTCGGAGCTGCACGTGAGCGCCAAGCGTAGGATTTTTACCGTGCGTGAGCGCGAGCGCTGAGCGTTGCCTTCTGAGAGTGAGCGAGTGTGGTGAGCGTATTTTTTTAATAATTTTAGAAACAAATTTAGATAAATTCATTTAAAAATATTACTATGGTATAGTTAGTACGAACAATGTTGAATATAATTCTGATTATACTATATCTTGATTTATTTGAAAATTAAATATATATTAATTTTTCTTAAATTTTTTTGTCAAGATTTCTCACAGATTGACGCTCAGTTTACGCTCAGCGCTCGCGCGTATTAAGGTAGTGAGAGCAGAGCGTTTTGATTTTACAGAGCGTGAACGTGAGAGTTGAGCGTCAATTTTATGCCGAGCGCGAGCGTGAGCGCCGAGCGTGCCCATCACTGCTTATACTCGGACTCATATTTACATTGAAATCTCATGTTAAAATTTTTTTGTCAATTTATACCTTTGTTTATTATTTTAACTTTTCATAGAACTTTTTTGAAATTTAAGCCATTGATAATGTTTGCTGTAAAGCAATCGAAACACTCTTTCTGGCTCTAAATTATAAATTCACTGTAAATGTGAATAAGTTTGTTGTATCAAAAATTATATAATTAATTACATAAAATGTATATAAACAACAATATTAAACAATTCTGAAATTATTAAATTTTGCTTAAAATTTTTAAAAATCTTTATAAAATCTGATAAATTATTTTTTCATAATATAAAAAATTAAAAATTATTTGGGTACTAAAACATTGTATAAAATGATGGGCTATTAAAAATTTAATGCAGTTGAATAACAATTTCAAAAAAAAGTTATACAGTAAAATAAAATAAAATAAAATAAAATAAATGAATGAATAATTTTATGGCAGTATTATTGTATTTCCGAAAATCATTTTTATATTTTGAATTTCGAAATATATTTCCTAATTAATTAAATCGATGATTAACATTTTAATTACCTGTTAAAAACAAGAATAAATGAATACATTTGAGTATAGATGAGCATTATAGCTGTTAACTTTTAACCCAAAAAGTTAACTCGGTTAAGTTAAAGGATAAAAGTTAAAAAAATTCTGAGGAAGTTAAGCTAAAAGTTAAAATATTTTTAACCTTTAGGGTTAAACTATTAACTAAAAGTTAACCGTACATGGAGCGCATTATTCTGTTTACGTTATTTTAGGGAATACGTATTTATTCTAAACTTAATTTATATTTTTGATTAAGTTTTACTATTCGCGGTGAGTTTTTAGTAAATGTAGGAAAATTAGTTGAATTACAAAAAATGTGGATATTTCGTGTCGGGTCGGGTCGAGCTGGCAGTTGTAGGACTCGGGCCTGAAAATTTTAACGATTTACTTGTCTAGTGTATACTAGAGGTGGAAAAGTTTGAAAATGACAGTCCCGTCCTGTCCTGTCCCGAAAAAATTTTCTGTTGATTAATCGCAATATTTAATTTTAGGTAATAAATAAATTTTAACGAATTTTTGTGCAAATTAACTTAAAGCTTTCAATAAATACATTTCATGCGTATAAAATGCTTAAAAATTGAAAATTGATAAAAATAAAAGCTAATTTAAAGACATTTGAAACAATAATTCAGTAAATTTGAGATTTTCGGGATTTATTAAACAAAATCTAAAATCCTGTCCCGTCCCGATATTTTAATGTGACAATCCCGTCCTGAAAAATCCCGTAAAAATTTGGTCAATCCCAATCCTGTCCTGTACCATCCCGAGAATTTTTCTAAGTTTACCGCAAACGACGTTTCCGTAAATTAAAATTTCCCATTAGTTATTAAATAAATTTTTAATTTACTCAAATAATTTTAAATTTTATGAACTATGATTAATTGAAAAATATATATTTATAAATATTCAATGGAAAAATTTAAATTTCCGGAAATGTGGTTTGCGGTAAGGCATTTAAATTAATGTCGTTTGCTGTAACGTCTTTTGTTGAATAATCGTATGCCGAATTGTTGTGCTTCGCCTACCCTTAGAGCTTACAAACTTGTGTTACTATTCTTATAAACCGTATCGTTAATAACTAAATTCACTGGCTTTTAACGTTAACGGAAACAAATTTTCAACCGCTAAAAAATAATATTATAAACGAAATATCTTACAATAATTATCCATCCATTGTGCATACTTTCTGTAATCAAAATTTCTTTCGAACTCAAACAACACATTATAGTTTGGTGAGTATATATTAATTGATTGCATTGTTGAGATAATTTTTCAAATTTAAAAATAGTGTACTATTATTTGTGCTTAAGTTATTTATGGTACATATAATGATAAATCATTAGAGTTAATAACTGTGGCGACCATTTAATGTTTATTTTATGCATTTTAGTGAAATATTAATTAATTATTAATATAATTGATAAATTATTAATAGACTAAAATGATATCCAGTTTATCCAGTTTAAAAAATTTATTTAAGTAAATGTACGATTGATATCCTAATTTTAACATAAAACCTTGAAATTTTCAAATTCTATTAATTTCTAAACAAAAACTTGCTTTAGGTTTATTTTAAATTAAAAAATTTCTGTTTCAATGTTGTTTATTACGAATATAATGGTTTACAGGAAGGAATAATATAATTTATTATTTATTTTTTAGTTATAACACACAAGTTGCGAAAAAATCGCAAAAACAGTAGAAAATGAAAGATATAGAATAAAAGAGATGTATGAGTACTTTCTCAGGGATAATTAGTGATGAAAGTCAGCTCGAAAACTCGATCTGAGCAAATAAAAAATTTTCAGAGCTGAGCTGAACTATTTCCAGCTCAAATTATTTTGGATATTGTCGGAGCTGAGCTGAACTGATGAACATAAATTAGTTTTATAATTACAATTTTTTATGAAAAATTGAATTATAATTTTTTATATTTATTTAAGCATTGCAATATTAGTATAACAACTCAATATTAAATGAATTTATTAATTTAATAGATTTTTAAATTTTAATCATATTTCACATGCATATTGCATCAGGAATGGAAAAATACTTTAAAAAATTACAAAAGCCAGCTCAAACAGATTGATATACCAAGCTTATGCTGAACATATGTGAGCTGGGCTGATAAATGCAGCTCTAAAAGGTTTAAAAACACAAGTTAAATTTAAGCTTTCATCACTATATAAGCCATAAATTATAGTGGCTTATGTTTATTACACTTATGTTGAGTGCTGTTCGGCTCTTACGCGGTAATCGCCGGACAAGGGATGTATGCACTCAGAAATGATCGCTACAACCAAACAAACCCTATATCGAATTATGTGCTAAACGTTATCAATCATTCGATGTAATTGTTACCCGATTTACACAATCGTTGTCTATTATTTAAACGTTTGATCGATTTGCTTAATTATATCTTAGCAATCGATTTATAATAAGCTTTTATCGCTATTAATTAATATAAATAAATTGAGAATCTTTTGTCGTTAATCAAATTATTTTATTAATTGAATCGTATATAAAATTGTATACAAAAAACATGTGCGACTTAACAGTCTAAGAGTTATTATACGACGGATTTGAGGTTCAAAACATAAGTGTTATTATTACATAAAAAACGATTAATAATAGTTTAAAAAACTTATCGATTTGAGATATAAAGCGAGTGAATAACATAACAACAGCATAATCATTAACAAACTCAAGATTATTGCGTGAATTGAGGATATGGCACATATCACTTATTTAAATATTCTTTAAGTAATAGAATTTATCATTGTTTTTCAATTATTTAAATAATCATTTATTGGAAATGACCACTCGCTAAATTATAATTTAGTTAAATTATTTTTGTGCACAGATGTGGACAACAGCTGATACAATCGCTGAGGACTATAAAGCTGGACACCCGTTAAATTAATAAGTATCAATTTGTCGGTATAAAGTGTTTTCTCATTAATTAATAAATATATGTTAATGGCTTCTAAGTGTAAGTTTGTTCACACAGTCCTACTGTTTAATGTGGGGTACCCGAGGGTAGGTCTTATAGTCTTAGAGATTGTATACATTTACGTGTTTTCAGTGATCAAATCAACGTGTCGACGTGTATCAAGTGTTGTCTTTGTTGTTACAACTAGTAATTAATGGTGGTTAATTACGCTACGCAGACAATAACGGTGCGGTTTTTAACTGCGATCCATAACCCCTTAACTGGTAATTATTTAATTTATTTACCAGAATATGTAAATACTGAACGATATTAAACTGAAAAAAATAATTATAAAGATTATCTAATTACATAAACTAATGGTTAATTTTTTCACAAAAGAATGTCAAAGAATTTAATTTTTCTCAAATTTCAAAATAAAAAAATAAAAATTCTTTGAGTAAAGAAAAATTAGTTTATAAGGAGTTTTAAAATTTAATCAAAACAAGCATTTTTCATTCAAATTATTATCAAAGAATTTTGAAAAATGTAAATTTTAAAACTAATTATCAATAAAGTTTAATATTATTCTCAAAGAAAATTTTATATTTTACCTAACATATAAGAGTTCCCAAAGAATTTCAGTGTAGATTCACAAAGGAAATATTAACCCTCGGTTTATATAATTGTTTTGTGTGTTAAAACTTAAAAATAGATAATAGATTATATTATTCCTTTATGTAAACTAGACAAGTAAACGGGTACCCGAAATGTCGGGTTCGGGTCGGCTTCCCGACAATTTTGTCTGGTCGGGTCGTGTTCTGGCTCAAATCTGTTTGGGTCGGGTTTTGAAAAATTTGAAAGAAAATCCGACAAACCAATAAAACATCGATTTATAGCATTAATCTTTTAAAATTTTTTAAAACTTTTGAAATATGACATTTTTATATAACCTAAATAATACTTAATTTATAAATATTATTTCTATTTTTAAGTAAATTTTACTATCTTTTATATTTTTTTAGAAAATTTTAGCAAAAATAGTATCATTATAAAAATATTTTGATTATCGAGTCGGGTCGGGTCGGGTTGTAGTCTGTCAGGTTAGGGTCGGGTCGGGTTGAGACTAGTCGGGTTGGAGTCGGGTTCGGGTTTAAGATTTCTAACGATTTACTAGTCTAATGTAAACCATTAATACTTCTAGACGTAAATAAACAATATTAAAACAGTAATTTTTTTAAGTTAAACTAAACCTAAAGCACGTTTATATTTAGAAATTAAAAGAATTTGAAAATTTAAAGATTTTATGTTAAAATTAGGAGATCAATAGTACATGTACTTAAATTAATTTTTAAAACTGGATAATTATCATTTCAATCTATAACTAGTTTATCAAATATATTAATAATTAATTAATATTTTACTTAAATGCATAAAATCTAAATAAACATTGAATTGTCGACACAGTCAAGAAATCTAAAGATTTGTCATTATATGTATCACTTCAGCACAAATAATAGTACACTATCTTTAAATTTGAAAAATTAACTCAATAATGCAAACAATTGATATATACTCACCAAACTATTATGTGTTGTTTGAGTTCGAATCAAATTTTGATTTCCGAAAGTATGCACAATGGATGGATAATTTTTGTGAGATATTTAGTTTCCAATTTTTTCTAGTAGCGGATAATAATTTGTTTCCATTAACGTTAAAAACCTGTGCATTTATATATTAGCATCGGTAACGATACAGTTTAGAAACTTTGTAACACAAGCTAGTAATCTCTAGGGGTGACAAAAAGGATTTAAAACGGACAAAAAATGAATAAAATCCTAACAAAATCTTTAAAAATGGCTTTTAAATAAATATTTGGAGGAAAAATAACATTGTTTAAAATAATCACGGTATTATTTAGCGGCACACAAAACAATACTAACTTAAACTAATACTATTGACACTCGTTTATTAGATTCAATGAGTGTCCGGAAACTACAATTAGTGTAATGTTGACTCGACGAAAGTTCAGACACAATTGAATCAAAAGTCTCAATACACTTACTGAAGTGATATTTACAACATTATACTATAATTCTATATAATTTTTTCGTTGAAACAATATTTAGTAATAGTAAAAACTTCTTGGAAACTAAAAATAATATATAGTTGTTTAACAATATAATAAATAATTTAAATGCCAAAATTATTAAATACAGAAAAATTGACTATAATATTGAATATAAAACATAGTGAGCTCATTATGAATGTTCATTCTCTTTTAAATTAAATAGATTACATTACCATATGACATAAAATCCAGTATGTTATAACCAAGGGGTAAAATATTCTTTGATCAAAGAAAGTCAAGGGATTTATTTATTCACAAAGATATATTCTTTAAGAAAAATAACTAAATTTCTCAAAAAATTCAAAGAATTTAGCATTTAAAATTTTTTTCATCAAAATATTCGATTTATCATTTTAAAAAATATTTTCATTAAAATAGTATTTATTATAGCTCTTTTTATGTATTGATTTCTAAAAGATCTGTAGAATAATTTTGATAAAGTTTAAATTTCTAAAAGAATTTTTCTATTATTCTCAAAGAAAATTTTATCCATTGGTTATAACTTTTCACTATATTTTAAAGAGTTGTCGTTTTCATTTAAAGGAAAGTTAATATATAATATTTGGTGATAATTATATAACGTAAGAATATAACGTTAGAATTGAATACTTAAATTAATCATAAATACTAATCAATTAAAATTTTCCTTAAATAAATTTACATAATGTTTAACTTAAATTAGATGATCAAATTATCTTTATAAATATATTTTTACTTTAAAATAAATTTTGAAAGTTATTTTGTAAGATTTTTTTGAATTAAACAAGTTTTAAATAAAATATAAATTTTTCTTGAGTTATCTTTTATTTCGTTTGTGATCATTATTCACTACACTATTATAAAGAAAAGGCCATTCATTTGCTGCATATAATGGAATTCAATCAATCAGTCAATAAATATTCGCCAAACTATAGTTATCTGTTTAACTTCGAATCAAACTTTAATTATCGAAAACATGCACAATGGATGGAAAACAATTGTAAGATATTTCTTATAAATAATTTTATTGTTTAATGTTATAAAGTGTAACCTATATTTAGGGTCAATTTCATTGTTTTATTGTTTAATTTATTTGTGTGTTATATTCGGAGGAAAGAAAATGATGAATAAAAGAAAGGGTAAAATACAGTGCTTATATATTTATAATATAATCGTTAAAACTATAAGTTTGCTATCCTTTAGGCTATAAAATAAAATTACCGCTAATACTATGGAATGTATTTTTGGCAAGTTTTTCGATTATGGGAGCATTGAGGACATTACCGGAAATGATTCATGTTATCAGTAATATAAATATTTAAATGAATCTTTCTTCCACTCGTAGGTTCCAATTGTTTGATAGCATTACAATATTTATAAATTAAATTTTAGATTTTAACTTATTTCACCTGTAATTGTAAAATATTTTGCTTTTCATTTATATGCTTATACATTACAAAAATGATTATCTTTGAGGTTAACTCATCTTCTACAGTCTATACTTTCAATTAGTTTCCTATCAACAAATAGTAATATTTTTAGAATCATTCGGATTCACACATTCGGTTTGTGAGAATAGCTTTGCCACTGAAGTTAATGTTACGGCTTTTTGGGTATATCTGTTCGCGATGTCGAAAGTGATAGAACTGTGTGACACGCTATTCATTGTTGCGCGCAAACAGACACTAATATTTCTCCATTGGTATCATCA
>JAQGAW010001156.1:0-21193 GCA_034698025.1 Phthiracarus crinitus | reverse complement strand
ATCAATAAAAATGAGAATGCATTAAAAAATTCAACATATTTACCACTATTTGCCCTTTAATAGCTTTTTCCAGTACTGTCTTGTTGTTTTTGAATATATAATTCTTTATCTGACGACATATGGATTTGGGAATGTCCGTCCGTCCGATATAAGACACGTTTATATTTATTAAGGGATTTTAAGAAATGACAATAAATCAAAACTTATTATTGAACAGAAAATAATTGATAAAAATGAAAAAATTTATTTTTTGAAAAGTAAAAAATATTGAATATTTTAAAAAATTGTATAAAATGAAAAATATTGTGGAATAATCTGCTATTTTATGAAGAAATATCTGTAAACAAAGGCAAAAAATAGAATAAAAATATCGTTTAAATTGAATCATATTCTGATATATCGTGGCATATTACGCTTTAGTTAAGGTTTTATAATGAATGATTTAAAATGAATAAGAATGGAATATTCTGTATTATTTAGCAGCATATGCCGATTTAAATAAATAACTATATAACTGACAAAAATTAAATTATAATGGTTTGATAAAATTTTTAATATAAAAAACATAACGAAAATAATGAGAGCGAGCGATAAAAAAGTGAACGACCAAAACTATCTTAACATAAAACTGCATTTTCAGATATTATCACACCATCGATAGAAGATTTTCTTTGGATTCATTTCTTAAAAAGAATTAACAAATGAATAATAAAAGAAGAAAATAAAATAAGAGAGATTTACTTAGAAATTGTTTAAAAATTTATAGCTTCGAGTTTTGATGCAATGCGTGTTTTCCTATATCATTAATATAACAAATATTTAAAATAATTCTTTATAGTAAAGTTGGTGGCGGTTTGACTTTATTCAAACCGAACCGCACCGTTTTGGGATGTGAAAATTTCGAACGGAAACCGCAAAACCGCGGTTTAAACCGCCAAATATATTAGAATTAATTAAAATAATGTTTAAACTAATTTATATTAATAAAACAGCATAGATTTTAAAGTATTTAATTAATTTGTAATATATAATATAGTTATTTAAACAAAATTTCGTTAAATTATCAAATTTGATTAATAATATGAAATAATGCTTAAATAGTTGAGTAAATATATAAAATTGTAAAAGTTGCTACTTTTGTGTTAATTAAATATTTTTATTTTAAAAGGAATAAATATTATGCTTTTTAATCATTTTAAGCATTTTTTGATCATTTTCGAAAATTTTTGAAATAAAATATCGTATAAAAATTCATTAGCGGTTTGACGGTTTAAACCGCGGTTTTCTATGCATAAAAAAATTAAACCGAAACCGTTGACTTCAATTGTTTGGCGGTTTAAACCACGGTTAAACCGAACCGCCACAAACTTTACTTTAGAGTTAGAACTGTGTGGTTATAAATGCTTTTTAAACGTGTATATCCTGCAAAACACAAAAAAACATATTTATATGCTAATATTATTCATATTTGCTTTTAATAATTAGTTCTAATAAGATTGTTGCGAAATACCGATATACTATACTGTAAGTTAAAAAAAATCTTCGTTGTTTATCACTTTAAATTTTCGAGTTAATAATCTGTTCTTAATTGCTTTGTTATTTTGGGATGAAATATGATTTCCCTAAAGAATTATTTAAGAAATAATTTTTTGCGAGTCTTACAGAAATACTCAGATACGACATTAATTTGAATAAAATTCAATTTTTTTCTAACTTTTGTGAGATACACATTAGCATTATTAGTTCAATGAGAATATTGTCGTATATTTGCTCATTTTCTATAAATAATCTTAATTTGTTTATTGAATGCTAAAAACCATTTGATTTAAAAATAATTATTGTAATAAAAATGATTTAATCAAAATTCTTGAGCTAAATATATGACATGAATAAGATATGGTTTTAGTTAATTCATATTCTTGATTGATTTTATTAAGCAATAATGAGAAAATGAAGCAATTTTTAAATTTGGAACCAATATATGGAACCAAAATATGTTTATCGAAAAAGAGTAGTTCTGGCAGAGATGAGCAATATTTGAATTAAACTACCGGTGTGTTCGTATAAATACTCCTACACTAATCAAATACTAATGTTTTCGATGTATATCACGTTTAGCAACATTTTCTATTTTTGCGTACATTTGTTTGCTTATCGAAATTAAATACTTAATCTTAATTAATGCTAAAATGATGACAATTTAGCTTCAAATGCGTAATGAATAGGAAATATCCTGCAGATTCTAGTTTAATGGATATATACATTTACGAGTTATTGTAATTATTGTAGTAATAGTTGGGTCACATTCTTCTTTTTACAGCCAGTAAGGTATTTGACGCAATCTTCAATTATTGTATTCGATTTCTTGCCGACATTCCCAACTATTATTAACTATTTTGTGCGTATCCGACAAAAAATGTTAGATTATTCGTTCACTGTTCGATCGTTATAAAAACTATACTCTATTTTGTGCCAAAACTTTATGGTCAAAAGTAATTGAAATATACTCAAAAAAAACTGAAATGTTTGATTCAGCATCTCTTGTGGCATAACTAAACTTCTATCACATATAGAAAAATGCGTTGCCATAACTTTTGATTTTCCACAATTTATTACTTAACGTTAAACATTCTTTTTTGTCTCGTCTCCCAATATAATCATAGCTTTCATTTTTGTTTTGTCCACTACTGCTGCCATATTAGTGCATAAATTTTTGGTGCGAATCTCAGAGTAATATTTGTTATAACTTTATTTGTTATAACTAAAGAGTAATTCGATGTTTTCCCAAAAATTTATTAATGTAATCACTAAAAATGCTATGCAAAACAGATCATTTGAAATTCAATGCTCTTTAATATTAACGTGTAAGCATACAGATAAATTTATTTAAACGCTACCAACAAATAAACGAAATAAATTTATAAGCAGTAAATTTTTATAATATTAACTTTTAGACTATATGAGCTCTGTTTATCATTATATGCTATATCGTTGCGTGTAGTTCTCATTTAGCTCATATTTAATGAGATTACATGCATTACGATTTTGTTGAACTAAAGTTTCATACGGTTTATGATATACCATATCGAAAGCCTCATTCTTGCTCTAAAAAATTGCTAATAATGAATTTGAGTGCTTTTTATTTGGTTTTCGACTATTATTCTAATTAAAAATATATGTCTTGTAATGTAAATTTTAAAAAAAATAAATATCAGCAAATTATCTCCTAATTAAAAGAATTGCATTTAAAAAACAGAAATATAACATATCAGACTAATTATAAATTGCTTAACAAAAGCGCATTGAAATCCCATTATAAGATACAAAAATAATTAAAATATGGTTAGTCACGTACTCATTTAAAATGATTATGATTTAAGCTTATTTTTAATTCTTTAAATTTTATAAGTTTAATATTGAATAAAAAATATTTCTTTCGATAATCTGTAGTTACGACTTATTATATATAAGATATTTTTGACCCTTAAGCTCATTTATTAAGTTACGTACGACGTATAGCCACAGAAAAAAACTATTTTCTCATCGTTTTTGATGCGATTTTTCTGTGCCCTTTAACTATAAATTCAATATTGTGTTGTGTGGGATGGTTTAAAAACGTGATTGAAAGATCTGTTGTAATATGTGTCAAAAATTTTTAAATTGAAAAACATTCAAAAGAATATTATGTAAACTTTAACTCTCGAATTATATTATTCTAGTCGACATTTGAGAGCATATTAGAGAGAAAGAGGAAAAAAACTCGAAAATGTATTATATAGAAAAAAAAGCAAAACACAAATATCGATAAATGTTTTGCATGTAATATTCAACATATAGAATAATAATATGCAACATATTTTTCCTGGAAATGGAATTTGAAAAATGCTAAATGTTTCTGTTGATATGGTATTCTAACAAAATAATTTTGTTTAATTAATATTTTGCTTATTAAGTTTCCGCTGTTAATCTTTAATCTTATTTATTTAGTCATAATTGCATTATTAAAATTTTTGTATAACGAATTTTTTCCATATAAATTCTTGAATTCTAAATCGATATTTTTGCATATAATAATCTTTTGCATATAAAATGGAATCAGTGAACTGAAAGGTAACATAAATCATAGAAGATTTGGTTGTGTAGGTTGAATGCGGCGATTCCTGTTTCAGATCAATAAAACTTTTAAGATTTTGTTTATAACATTAATATTTATAGACAATAACTTATAACAAAAATTACTGAACTGAATATATACAGCGAAAAATATTCATCATTAATCTAAATTTTGTTATAAAAAGTTTCTAATATCATAGAAATAGTTTGATTACTTTTAAATCTGTTTTAAGTCTGTGAATATTCACAAAACGACTACAATGTTTCAATTTTTGATCGCTACCAAAATATTCATTTTACAATTCAAATAACATACTTTGGAATTTACAAAAATAATTTATAAATATATAAAAGCAAAAAATACAAATATAATAAAAGTTATTATTTGATTTAAGATATCAAATTCCTTTCGGAAAATTAAAAAATAACTTTCAAACGCTTACTATTATTAGAAATGGTTAATGTCTGTGGTTTTGGCAGAATATTATATGTTAATTTTTATCAAGCGTTATATACAGTACACAGACATTTCCTGTTACTGATTCAATTTTCGATAACAGCTTACACGTTAACTAAACGAGCCGCACAATAACTATGGCTAAATTAATGACTAGCAATCTATTTTTAGATATTATTTCGGAGAAATAACCTTTACTTTCGTATAGAATAATCTATTTTAAGCTACACTACGGCGATGTCCAACGAAATGTTTAAATTTAATTAATCTTACTTTATAACACATGATTACACCCCGTATGTGCTTTAAATGTATATTAAATGTGAGAAAAATACTATTCAATTTTTATTTAATTGGTTTTATCGATAATTGAGTTTTCATTTAAAAACAAACGGTCGCATTGAGGTAAACAAAGTCTAGATAAAGATTTCCTAATTATACGATAATTACATTGTAGTTAATGAAACAATTGTGAAAACTACTTCTGTTTATACAAACTTAAGTTAATTACTTTGTCTCCTTCTTCGAGAGAATTACAAAGATAAGAACCAACTAACATGAGAAAACTAATAGATTTACAGATTTATGCGACTAATTAAAAATTCAATACAGGTTTTACAATTTTACGAGGAAAAGAAGAAATTAATGAATAGAGAATTTGTCATTTTGAAAAATATCTAATCCGTAAATTTTTTAGCTGACTTTCCACGAGAGAAGTCGAGCTTATGGATTTGACCATGTTGTCTGTCTATCCGTCCATCATCGTGTCCACTTCCTTTATATTAAAAAAAAAGATTTTATTTGTTCTTTATATTAATAAAGGGATTTGATATTTTGCCTTTCATATGATTTTTTTAATCGTATATTTTCACTATAAGTATGAATTAACCCATTAGAAAGTCAGCTCTCTGTGTCGTTCTTGTTTACTCTATGTCAAGCTGTTTCTTGGATTTAACACCAAACAATGTATGTTTTTTAAGAAGTTCGAAAAGTTTTACAGTATTAGAGATGCATACAAATATTAGTTATTTACTCCACTTTCTCGCAAAAAGAAAATATTTCTGTTCCCATGTGTGTCCCCATTATATTTAAACCCGTCGCCCACACATAAACAATTATTTCAACGGATTATCTGCTTTTACAATAACCAGACTATTTTTGCTACCAAATTGCAATATATATATTTATTTATTTTTAAATAATCGCAATTATATTTTTCATACAATGTAAAGACAATTTGCTACGATTTATACGCATGATTGGAATTTTGCTCACATAAAATATGTGACATTGTAAATAAATTTGTGGAAATTTAAGCATAGGTTTGTATGATATATGATATAATAAGGAATCTAGTTCTTTAGAGAAATATTAAGGCTATTCTCCTTAATCCCTTATTTTTGTAGCAAAATTAGAGATGAGAATTTAGGCTCAGCCTATGCAGTAGGCTCTAGGCTGACAGGTTAGACCTAGAGAAAAGCTATAGGCTTAGGCCGGCCTATAATACCATAGGCTTAATCTTAGGCTGTAAAGAATTCCCACTTGTCATTTATTTCTTTTGTAAAATTCTCAATGTTTATAAATTTCCTTGAAGCAATTTTGATATTTTGAGTAATTAAAACTTTAAACATTAGAAATATTGTATACACATTAAAATAAGTATAATTTCAAATTATTTTGTTCTGGAACGTAGTTTTTAAATTAAAATTAATAATTTCTATATGTAAAAAATTACGCCATAGAGCTTAGAGGTTAGGCAGCCTAAATTAAGTTTAGACTCTAGGCTTAGGCTTATTAAAATATTGTAGGCTTAGGCTTAGGCTTAGGCTTAGGCTTAGGCTTAGCTTAGGCTTCGGCCTATTAAAAAATGTAGGCTTAGCCTTTACTCTTCGCCTAAGCATAGGTTAGGCCTCCTAAATTGCTCATCTCTATATATATTCTGTTTTCGTTTATTCCAGTTTGTACCTCTAATGTGTAAATCTTCAGCTTATACTCTGTTTATCTTTTTTTCTCGATTTACTTAATAATCTCTTCTTAATTGCGTTGTTATTTTGGGGTTAAATCTCTATTAAGATAAAAAAGTTTATTTCCCTAAAGGACTATTTAAGACCTACATCTTTACGCGTCACTCTATAAGTGAAGACCAATATCGTTGATTAATTTAAATTTAAGTCAAATTCATCATTAAGAGAACACTCTCTAGATATTAATCATATGCATTAATTTATTACTCTAACATTTCACGTTTTATACGGCCATATTGTTAATGTAACATTTAATGTTTGTTTGCATTTTGGCATTTTTAGTGCTAAATTCTTATTAATGGCAACAATTAAAGGTAACAAATATGCAATGAATGTGCAATAAATGGGAACTGAAATGAGCTTCTGCTTTCATAATCGTAACGATTAACATTTTTACGCTTCTTAAACTCGATTAACATTAGCGCACATAAACACCACACACATCTATCTCCTCTTTTGAACTTAAATGTTGTTATCTATAGAATATTTTACATTGTTTTTTCCACTAAACTTTTTTCGAGTATTAACTGAAATATGATGAAATAAATGCGTGCGCATTTAAACGCTGTTTGTGTCAACAGCTTTATAATTTAGTAGTAAGTTTAAGACTCTAAAGTATATGTAAAGAATAATGCATTTGAAAAATGTTTATTTTTCGCTGTAAATGAAATTTAATTTAAATTTTATTTCGTTAATCTTTAAGTGTATTATAGTAGTTTAATAGCTCTGTATTAACCTTAAGTGGTTTTGTAGTTCTAAATGTATTAATTGCTGACAACGGAATTCAAATAATTTACTGTTGATCGTATGGTAATTATATTTAATTAAAATTGAAATTAAAATTTAAAAGTTTTCTTTTAATTTAAATATTTCATTATTAAAAGTACTGTATATGCCATTTAATTGCTATTTTGCCATCAATTGAAAACTAAATGCATACCTCTTTTAATAGAGTTAACATTGCAATATTTACTAATTTATATATTAATTTTATTTGTTTTAAATATATATTTATATTTGAATAAAACTTTGATTAGTTAAATAAAAATACAAAAAGGCTTAACTTTTTTATTAAAAAGTAGGCAAAAAATATTTTGCACTCTAGACTTTCAATGATTAATAGAGCAAATCTTATACATGTAATAGCGCTCATCGAAAGTTTTTTTAATTCTTAATTGAATAGGATTCAAGAAACTTCATAATTTATCTCATGTATAGTAAAAGTTTCCATAGCCCTAATTTTTCGGGCTTTCGTGAGCGCGGGACCAAACTTGTCGGGCTCGGGCTTTAAATTTTTCAAGATTAGAAAATCTAATCTATAGTTTAAAAAATACAATTTTGTTTGTAAACTCGAAAATATTTAAATTTCCAACTGTCATAGCGATTTTTAAATAATAATTTAGTTTTTATATTAAAAGCAATGAAACTATTCAAACTTAACATTTAAATTTCCAATATAACCAATTTTTTCTTTATAAGTTATCGTTTAATCATTATTTAATAGAAAGATTTAACGTAATATTAATTATTCAATCCTTTTGTAAAAGCAGAAACAAATAAATTTTCTGTTTAATAATTTTTTCTACTTTATTCCTCCACATTTACAGTATTTAATTAAATTTTTTAAATTGTACACTCGAATCATTTATATAAAAATTTTGTTAATTCAATTAATTTTGATTAAAAATTTTAGGTGAACAAAAATTTCTATATTAATGAAATTAAAGAAAAATTAAAACTAATTAAAGCATAATTATATTTGATGCAAAATATTAGCTATAGTGTAAATTTCAATTTACATGTACCACTGCTTTACAATGTTTTGAAGTCATTAATATGCATAAAATGTATAATAAAAGAGCAAAAATTTTCTTTTATGTAAAAGATAGATATAGTAATTATAATTTTAATCTCATACTATTTAAAATATTGTGTATTTAATGAAATAAATATAGTAATTCGACATTTATATCGACGAATTATAGTCGGATGAATAGAAACGTCATTCGATTTTCAGTAAAAAGTTGTTTTTAAACCAAACCCACACAAAGTTTTAAGTTTCTATAAACCGAAATGCATAGTAAAACCGTTGTTAATCCCAATTATGTAACAAATTGCATACAAAAAACAACGTGCGTTGATAACACCTACTTTTTAAAATGAATCAGTTTTTGCATAAATCATAGAAAAAAGTTGATTATATTAAAACTAAATAATTAACTTGTATTAATACGAATGTTGTATTCCGGTTTCTATTTGTGAGACACAAAATAAGCGTCTAAGTTATGTAAGGAAGTATCATTATGGGGTATTTATAGTCCATTTGTCATAATGATTAGTGTCGTAAAATTTATTAAACTAAATTAACACAACAATTTTAATGAATTGATAAAACGAAATAAAAAGGGACTTATTATTTTCTAAAATTATAAATATCTCCAAATTTAGTCGCAAACCCGTAAACTCAAAAAGTTATCCTTTTAAAAATAAAATAAACAAAAAACTTATGAGGTTAAGAAAATATGTTTACATTTTAATCAATTCAAATATTATCTTCAAATATCATTATAATTTCAGGGCAAATGGGAACATTTGAATATTTATTTTAATTTAAATATGCAAAAACACGCGACATGTTTTTATAATGTTTTAAAAGAAGATTATGTAAAGCAATATTATATGAAGAGATGAAGTTAGGAAAATAAAAAGTAATAACAGTAAGAATATGGTCTACTTTCATGAAAAACTATTTATGTAATAATAACTTTATTTGATTTTGTGCCCTTTAGAAAAATTCAATACTATGCAGGATATTAAAACGCTGTTTTTTCAAAAGACCTGTTGTAAAACATGTCAAAACTTTAAATTGAGTGCATAGGAAAAAATTTATGCAAACTTTGACACTAAACTTTCGAAAACACATTATAAATCTCAAAGCTTCAAAAATCGAAAACAAAATAAAATTTTTCCAAAAGTAAATGTGTGTCTATAAAGTAACACCAGGTTTCTAGAATCAAACAGTTTGTAAAAGTAATTTAATTCTTTAAAATTCTATTATTTATTATATTTATTTTATGTGGTGGGCGTGACAGCTAAAAGTCATTTAATCTTATTGACAATTGATGTTAGAACTTTGCTACTAAATAAACAACAAAATCGTGATTTGATATTTGCATATTAGTTAACTTTCAAAAGTGTCAATTATGTTTAATTTCTACACGATCTTTGACTATAATATTTTTGTTCACAGAAATAAAAGCAAAATTAAAATCAGAAAATAATTATTATTGAGCCAAAAAAGTTTTACTTATTTGATAAATAAAAATATGACTTACAGGTAAATCTGATACCTATTTTGTCCAAATAGGAAATTCTAAAAATAAATTCATACTAAAAATGATTATTTTTCTTTCATAATAAAGTTGATGCAATAATATCTTAATGATAGCATATTTGGATGATAAGCACACCAATTACGATGACAAATGCTTAATAATTAGAAATCGGTTTCACTTTTACATAATTATAAAAATTGCATAATAATATACAGTCTACTAAACAAATAATTAATTATTAATGAGACCTTTTGTTATATAGAATTTCTTTAGTATAATAAATTCAATTTTATTCCGTCAATTGAAAGTTTCTTGTTTAAAAGATGTGGAATTAAAAATATGGTTTATATTAAAACTAGCGTTTTAGCCCCAAGTCGTTGGACAAAAATGACTTGAAATTTGAATGGGTGAATAAAAAACCCCACCCTTACTCTACACTAGACACCAAAACAAGCCCCCGATTTGGCGGGCCCCCGAGGACATCCGACAAATTTTCTCGGGCAGGGCCGGGTTCACGCTTAATACAAAAGTCAAGCAGTCTTGAGTTAAACTGGAATTAAATTTTTCCTTACAAATTTTGTCTTATAATTGAAGTTTAATGAAGTTTTGTTATCTATATTTATTTTTAACATTTAAAGAAAAATATAAAAGTATGTAAAACTTTAAAAAGTACAATATTTATTATTAAATTATGAAGATATCTGGAATTTAGAGCGATAAATATTTTTATTTAATCAGACGTACGTTGTGACTTGTTAGGCCGAATCGGCAGGGCTTTGCGTTGAAAAAAAATATTCGCAACTCTACGATAACAAATCCCACTAATAATCCTGACAGAAAATAAGATTTTTTTTATCTAGACACTCAACCCCCGAAAAAAAGTGCCCGGATTTACGTTAAAAAATTCTTGTCAGACCTGGCTAAAGATTGAAAATTATTAAAGGCCTAAAAAGGTTAAAATTTTAAGTTTATTGATATAATATTAACAAAATTATATAATTTTTCGTAATTTTTTTTATTTCACTCTATAATACAATTTTTTAATGATAAAATATCCTTTCTTTTCTTCATTAATAGTCTTTTATGATTTTGAATGTAAATTATTACTTTTTATTATAACTTAAATATTTCGATAGAAAATCGGGCCTATCGAGCTATAGTAATTTAAATTTATAGGGATCGGGACTTAAAATTTTTATGATTTCGCACTCTATTCAATATCTGAGTGTTTTACATATTGACTTTCGAAAATCCCAAAATTTCAATTTATTCAGAACTTATCAACATATTACTCTTTCAATTTATTGCTTATATTTATACTTTTTTGGCTTTAAAATATTTTTGTTTGTCATTTAGTCACCCTTGACCTTTTCGATTTTTGGACAAAACCTTGGATTTTCAAATTAATTCTGAGTTCGAAATTTTTAAAAAGTTCTATACTAAACCATCAACAACTCCTCTTAACTCGTTTGCTATTAACATCAGAATTGTTTATATCAGTATAATCGATATTTGCAAATAAAATATGGAAAACTAGATTTTTTTTCAAAACATATCTTAAATTCAATAAATAGAATACATTTTCAATTCGGAAAAAGAAGTCCAAAAATAGACTTCAAATAAATGTTTTAAACTGATTTTCTAAAAATTTGATAAAAGTGACATTTCATTTGATGTTTCCAAAAATATATCCGATTCATCAAAATTTATGAAAATTCAATTTAGACTATCATCAAGTTTTAGGACTAAACTTAGCTGTTAATAGTTCTTGTAATGTCACATGTGTTATAAAGTGAATGCATTATAGTAAACTTTTTTCGTAAATTTTATTTTACGAATTCGATTCTCTGCCGGACATTGAAAAGATTGATGGAAATATGTCAAAGGTTTGATTAAACACATCAAAGAAAAAAGAAATATTATGCAAGTGTTAAGTTTGTATTTTTAGTTGAAATGTTTGATATGAAACTTTTAAAATTCATAAATAAAAGTAAACGCTAGAAATATCGATAATAGTTGTATGCACGAAATAAAACGCATTCAACACATGTTGTGCAACATATTTTGTTGGAAATATTTTGAAAATCAGTGTATTATTTTAAAAATGTTTTATGTTCAAAAGTAAGAAAATTTTTACGATTCATAATAAGCTTAATTAATTTTCTGATCATTCACTCGAATATAATTCAGATTTTGCTATTTCGTTATGCAGTAAAATAAGTCATGTAAAACAAATGCAACTTAATTTTTATTTTATTAAACCAGTTATTATATAGTACCAGATACAGTAAAATCTCTTAAGTTGTTAAATATTGTGTAGTAAATTCCCTAAAAATAAACAAAGCCATAGTAATGAATGATTTTTCTAAACATAACTGTTAAATACATATTAATTGAAAGATATATAAATAGATATTGTTTTGCTTAATGAAGCCATTGTGAAAATTACTATTTATGCAGTTTGCTAAAAATTCACCATTAATTAATTAATTTTAAATAGATTTAACTCTAAAAATAGGTATCGCTGATATGGGAAGCTTATCAAAAACTTTAACTCCAAAAAGCAGTTGTTTTACACATTCATACACTGAAATCAATTTCCAAAAATAGTATTTTTACACGTTTATACACCAGGGAGTCATTAATAACATAATGAGGAAACTATAAAATGATAAATTATGTTTGAAAACAGCATTATTTATTACTTGAATGTTTATGTGGTGTGTATTTGATTATACAGTATAGTAGACTATAAACACTGGGTATGTGTAACTTATACTCCGTAGTATACGGTATATATGCGTAGTTCATAAGCTTAACTTTAAATGTTATTCATGTGTGCGTCAAATACTTAGTTCTAATAAGTTTGAAAACAAGTTATCTGTGGATCACTTTCTCTTTAACTCTGTTTATCTCTTTTTTCTGTCTCAATTTACTTAATAATCTGTAGTTAATTGCGCTGTTATCTATGGGGTCACTATTTGAGATGAAAAGTGATTTCCCTGAAGAAGTATTAATGACGCGATACTTTTTGCGTCATTCACAGTAAGTGATGACCAAAATATGAGATTAATTTAAATAAAACTCAATACATCATTACATCACGCAGTAATGAGTCATAGAAATCGTATGAAATCAAAATCGTTAGGTTTTTTGTGCAAACAATTCACGTTTCATAACTTTATTTTCTATTTTTACATGATTAACATTTAATTGTTTGTTTGCATTTGGAAATTTAATGCTAAAAACTAAATGACTAAAAATATGCAATTCATTGTGCAATAAATAGGAAATAGTTATCTAAATCTATATTATGTGAGTTTTAATGTACTTTTTTCTATTGTAATCATTATAATTATTACTTCATGCAACAAAGCCTTATTAAAATGATATATATTTGATACGCTCAACAAATTATATTATTTGCTAATATAATCTATAAAACTTTCTTACAGCGTATTCTGTAGTACATATCGTTTTCTCTCATTTCGCCAAACGATTTGCGAGCATAGCGTAAAAAGTGAATGGAATGCGTGCGCGCATTATAGTTCAGTGTTTGTGCCGAAAATTTTTAGGTCCGAGTATTTAGAATATGCTATCATCACTCGTAAAAAGTTTGTTTCGCAGAAATGCGGTTTGCATGAGAAACACACAATTGTTTTCGTGGCATATCTTTTATTATTATTAACGCAAACATCTCTCGTTTTTTAAAATTTGTGCGCGTTTTACGTTAGACTTTTGATAATCAAGCGATTTGTATATTATTGTTGTTACTGCTGATTGCATTTAGAGTTATTGTCTTTATGGGCGATCGTATAATTTATCGATAATCATATGGTAATCATATACTATTTAAATATTTTTAGTTTTATCAAAATGCCGTTTTGTATGTAACGAATACACATATTTGTTAAGGTTTGTAGTTATTAGTAAGAAAATAAATTATACTTGAAAGCTTCACTACAAATACAATGAAGTTTTTATATGCTTTAAGCATATAAATGCGAGTTTTATGTAAAATTAAGTGTATAATTTTTTGTGAAGCATTTGTAATTCTATAAAAACAAGTACAATAATGGCCAAACAAAATTTAAAAACTTTTAAAACCTTAAAAAAGATTAAAAATACACCCAAAACTAAACAATTTAGTTGAACAGTATATTTTATAAAATTAATAAAATAATTTTATTAGACTTTTGTATATTCTTTAAGATTTAAGGGTATATCTATATTATATAATTTAAAGGCTCGAATTCGAAAGAAGATAAAGAATTTTTAATAGGTTTAAGAATTTAGTGTTCAGCGTTTTTGCTTTACGATTGACATTTTGAGTTTCAAAAGTTTCTGTTTTAATTAAAGCACATCTATGCTTAATCTGTTAATCAAATTTTATTTAACGTTTAATAACTTTATTAACAATACTTCGAAATAGACTATGTAATCGTAAAAATTTTCAAGGCCCGAACCCGATCAAAGCACGACAATTTTAAATTGCAAAAGCCCGACTCGGCCCGATATGCCTTAATGTTTATCTTTAATCTCAAAATCATAGCTAAATTAAGTTTCTATTTATTTTGCTTCATTATAACAATATTTTATGCATATATTTCGTAAAATTTGATTATAATACTGTAAATAGTATTCTGCTATATTTTACGGTTATTAATGCTAAAATATTGTTTGTTTAGAATATTTTCTTCCAAAATCAAAATTTTCGGGCCTTGAAATTTTGAATCAAAAAGCCCGACCCGACAATTTTTTCTTATCTTAAGGCCCGAGCCCGGCAAAGCCCGACAAATTGTGTCGGGGGCCCGCCGTGGCCCGAATAATCGGGGGACCGTTACATACTCTACTTCGAAAGAACAATTTATTCATAATTAAGAGACTAAATTAAAAAGTTGCAGTCAAAGTTTTTAAATTTAGAAAGTAAAATATAAATAATCGGAAGCTTAAAATAATGATTAGTATTGTACATATTACTGACGTTCTCATTATAATTCAGCAAAAATATTTTTAAAATTATCTGAAAATATTTTTATAATAAACAAAAAAGAGAACATAATTTAGTGATTAAAGCTGCATTTGAACGTTTTATTTCACGAGTCAGGTTACTTATTCTTTAGTTTATGATCCCTTCTTCTTGTTATATTAATATTTACCGTACTTTATAAGCTTATATGTACTTCTTTCTAACTTAATACGACACCTTTAATTAAAATTTTGGTGGTATTCGTGAAAATATGGTGATTACTTGTAAATCACAGTTAAATCTTAAACATTTAAAAACAAAAAATTGATGTGTTAACAAATTTTCTTTGGAAACAATGTTTTATTTAACCTTTCGATTAGTTAGTAATTAAGGTTTTTTATATGTTATTTTTTATTTTATTTGTAACAAATTAACTTTTGTCTGATTAAATTAGTCAATTGTTTTGATCAAATAACTTGTTATTTTGAGACTATAACTAAAGTTAAGTGAAAATAAACTAAATTAAACATAGTATTTAAGTTTTTTACAATTAGTTAAATTATCTAGGATTTGTGACAAAGTAAATGTGAAAACGATAAAAAAAACTTGCCACTGTTTTATTGTTGAATTTTTTTAAAAATACAAAGCTTTGAATAATACTTTAGCGAAAGTTTCTAATTTTTAGTTTTAAAACACCACAATTTCAATTCACAAACATTATTGAAGTCTCAATACTGAAACTACGGATACCTTTAACATTTGGTGATAGACTTACTAGTTATATCACTCAGTTAGTCTCTACTTTAAAGTGACTAAAGATTTGTGTTTAATATGATCAAATGATAAATATGATCTTAAACTTTTCCGTTCCTTAAGTTATGCTTTAAATTATCAACCACTTGATGATTTACAATAATGATATCTCTGGTATTATAGGATTAATGAATGGTAAGTAATTTATGATAGTGTTTCATATTTTGTGTAACTATTTATGAAATTAACTAAATTTATCTTAATAATTATGATTCATTATTTTTAAAAGTAATTTTCTTTATTCATATTTAAAATTACATTTTTCATATAATAGTAAAAATGATTAATTTCAATAATATTCGGAAATTTTCTTCAAATTATAAACAATATTAATTAAGTTATCCAATGTGTAACAGAGAAACTTTAATTCATGTATTGATTTTTATTTTTTATCGATTAAAATCTCTCATTTAAGATTTAAAAAGAGAAAAAGTCAAATCAAATTTTTCTTTTGATAGAATTCACGATAAGTTTATCGAAACTATAATCGTTATTTCTCATGAAATTGATAAATTATGTCCGTTAGAGAAGATAAAAGTTTCTTAAAAGGTCAGAAGATTTTGAAAGGTGATGTGATGCGGACTATGTTTTTTCAATAAGATTTATGTTTTTTATTCTTTGTTTTTAACAAAGTAATTCTGCTTTTTTAGAATTGTCTTCAACTTAATACGTGGGAAAATATTTTTACCATTACAATAGAAAACTTTTAGTATTGCAGAATCTATCTTAGAAACAATGATACTCATTAGTAAATTAACAAATATTTAATTTAAAGAAAATAGCAAATTTATGATAAAATGATACTTAAAAGTAATATTGATAAGCTATATATATCTAGTAATGATATATATATTTGTCGCGACGCTTTCTTTATTATTTGTACCGGTATATATATCTATAGATTATTAAACTTAGTACTAAATTCTAAATCATAAAACTGAATATATATTAAACATATATTCTAAATAATAAATATATGAATATAGAATTCTTCAATTTTTTTGCAGAACCATTCAAAATTCATAATATTTTTATTCTTTTATTTACTGTCTGATAACGAGCCCCAATCAGATGGTTTAAACAAAAAATTTTAAGTACATTAACTATAGTTTTTTTTTAAAATGATCTCATAGATTCAACTTCGTTTATGTTCAAATACTAATAATATTTTTGAGAATATTTCTCAGACTTTATGTAAGATTTTTGAGAAATTTTTTAAAATTGACATTCATATATTATATTTGATTCATCCAATCATTTTAATTCACGTTCCTTCACAATGCATAGATTTGTAGATTTGTATAAACTATATATAATGTTGGTTTACTCCATTTTCATTGTAATTTTTCTAATTATTTCAACACTATTATTCCATTTAACATATTTTTAGCAAAAGCATTTATTTTAACAATAGAACAAGTTAACCAAATTCATATGTAAATTTTCTGTGTTTATCTTTTATAACGAGAATCATGCCATAATAAAAGTCGGTTTCAAACCATCTAGTCTATTACAGCTAAACATAAAAAATAAATGGGTTTATTATTGATACGTTAGCAAACATTGTTTGTGTGGTTAGAATATAAACAGTACTGCATGTGACCACTATTTTATGATTTTGCACAATACAAGATTTGGGTGGTGTTGCGTACATAACTCCCCCGCAAACGCTTTATTTTGATACCACTGAATTGGCACCATTGTGTGTTTTCGACTTCAAATTTGGCACATCAGCAGACAAAGCCATATTATTTAAAATTTAATTTAGCATTAGAGATATACGCAGCTTTTTATGACATTAAAAAAGTATGGTATATGTTGTGTTTTAAAAGAAAAATCTTTTATTTTGTATGATAATAGTAATTAATCATCGATGAAAAGTTTGAATATATTGATTTATTCGTTGTTGAATCTTTTTCTCGTGCGCTCAACAAAAATAACTAAAACAATTTACTAAGATCTTTGTGTTACTATGTGTAAAACTAATTAGTTAGTGGTAGTATTGATTTGATTTAAAGGTAATTCGATGCTCCCTTTGTCGCGACGCTTTCTTTATTATTTGTAAGATGAGAATCAGCAAATAAAAAGAGAGCGCAGTTATTAGATAAATTACTGGGGTTTGTAAAGACCTATCAAATTCTAGGCTCTCTCTCTCTCACAAAAATTTGTCTTGAATGAAAAAACATATTTTTTGTGATAATAGGAAAGCAATTGAGCGAAACATTTACTTACACGAAATAATTGTGTTAAATGAAAGGGTCATTGTTTTAAAGTTTTTCGTTTGACTTAATTTAGAGTAAACATGATAACCATTTTGTTACATCTAATGACAATGTGTGGCAAAGTTTTTTTTCGCACACATACACGATGAGAAACTCTAAAAAACTAAAGAAGCGAACAATTACTCTGTCCAACACATGTTACCATGAGAGACCAAAAAGTTATATCACATCACCCACACATTCAATGATCGGGTAACGTTATAGCGAAAAGCCAAAGCCAAGTGAGCAGTGCAGCTGTTGCTAACAATATAGCATTTTTACTTACAAGTAACTTAATGCCTCAGTGCGTCTTCAGTGATGCCTCACTGCATCCTCACTCCAACAGCTCTTCTATCCTCACTTCTACTGCCACACTCCACTGCTGATTAATCATTTTCGATCTATACGACTCATTTTTTCTTTCTCTCTTTCTTTATATCTTACTTTTTTTCTTATTCTCTTTCCAAAGATATTTTGTCATATATTTTAATCCCCTATGCGTTTACTTTTTTAATTGTTTAGATATTACTGCAATTTGGTAGCAAAAGACGAAGCGGTAGCAGAAGAAAGACAGCGCACATTCACATTCACAAAAGAATATAAAATAAAACTGTTTTCTTTCAACGTTTAATCATCGCATACAAAGAAGGAAATCAAATAAAAGGAAAAGAAGAAGGAAAATAAAATTAATAATAATACGGAGAGAAAAAACATACATATATATATTGAATATATAATATATTCGTTTGAAACTAATATAAAACTGTGACATAGAAAATGAGAATAACAATCCGATTGAAGATACGTCCAGCGCAGTGTATTTGGTTCATCTTAATGGTAATAGTTATCGCCGAAACGACCACTAAAGTATCGGCGTCTCGAGGCGTATACTACGGTCGTCGGACAAAACCTAGAATAGAACCGCCGTTACAACACATATCATCGTCATTATTCTACGGAAGTTCAGCAAAGGACAAGTTGATGCCGTCATGCAGTCAACTTCGGTACATATGGAAGTCTTCGGTTAAAAATTTCAAAGATAATTCAATTAACAATAACGAAAACACTTTAGACACTAACGAAATACCAATGATGTTCTCAAGTCCATACTACTCGATGCTATTGAGTGAGCATATAATGCAACCACACATTTTGTCTTACTTCGGCAAAATAGTTAACGAACCGCCACCGCAAGAGTCTTCACCACCTATAAGATCAAATCGGGTCCCAATACACAACCGTGAATATGACCGATTAGTTGACGCTAATAATGATAATACTAATAATAATAATTTAGCCTCCGATGTATCAGTTATTCCCGGAAGGTTTATGGATAAGCCGAGTCAAATTGGCGTGATTTATGGACACGTCATTAATAGTCCAGACGAGGCCACTCAGAGAACCGTAGTTTTTTCTGAACCTAACGATCATAAGTATCATAATTCAAATGACGGCGAATTCGGAAAATTTGTTACTCAAGTGGATGACACGGCAGACGAAACTAAGGAAAGCCCAACTTATTCTGTGAATAAGAATAACAGGCAGCAAACAACTCCAGTCAAACAGCAAAGAACTGGAACCAATTCGTTCTCCTCTGCCGACGATTTTTTCAAGTCAGGCATTTGGCACAATAAAGCAGTCATTCCTTCCGTAACGTTTCAACATTAATATATTTTAGTCATTATTTTGACACAATAACATAATAAAATATATTAAAAAAATTGTTAACACTTTGAAAATTAAATGAAAAAGAAATTCCTCGCAACCTTTTCTCTCTCTTTTAATTTCCGTTTAAAAAGTTTAGGTGACATTTTTTTAAAAAAAATAAGATAAATTTCCGAAAAATATGAAATACTCACTTAAAACAAAGCCAAAAATAATAAATAACATTTAGATATGCTGTCATTGTTTTCTTACTCGAGATACACAAGTATGTTAAACATGTTATATAATATAAAAATAAAGATTGAAAGTGTTTTACATATGATTCAATAAACCAAACTCTCAAAGAGTGTTATTAATGAATAATGTATGAAATGATTCTTTTTTGTTATCACTTTTAGTGGTTTAGAATAAACTTGTAAAAATTGATACTATAATAATTGTTTTATTAATAATTAACATTATTATATAGAAAAGAGTTTGTTACTATTATTATTTATTTTTAATTTATTCGAATTTCTAAACATAATTTTATTATATAATTATTAGAAATACTATTTCTCGTGATTTAATAATAAATAATAACAAATCCTTTTTGAAATTTTTTTTGATTATCTTAATTACGTATAGTATGATATCGTGTCTGAGATATTAATTCTACAAACTTTTACTGCATTTTTATCACAAGTTTAGCACTTAAATTTTATTATTTGCCAAACTTGGGCTAACATTAAAAACTAGAGTTAAAGCTTGACTTCGTTGGGCGGAAATGATTATAAATTTGAATAAAAAACCCATTCCATTAGTTCTAATCTCCTTGAACTCATCCTGTCCAACCATGACCTTAACCCGATTCATGAAGACACCACCCCAACCGACACAAATCAAATGCCTAACCACACTATCCCACCCCATCCTATCCAACAGACAGACAGACAGACAAATTATGAGATTTATATATATGAAAATTGGTTAAATATTTTCAGTTGAAAAAAAACTTCTTTCATGCAAGTTACTCGAATTAACATTCAACTATTCTTCAGTTCATAATTAACATCATTTAATTTTATAGTTAAATACTTTTTAACGCCAAATTCTGTTTTAATGCTAAAAATACCGTACTAATAATTTTTAAATTGACAGTTGTGTTACAAGTGCTGCAGAGTTTACAAAATAGATTGCATTGAGGTCCGAGTTTGAGTCCTGGTCCATAGTTACACAAGGTTGAAACCTCTAGGGGGGGTCAAAAACTCATCGGATTTAAACGACAATTTTTTTGCCTTCGGACCAAAATTTTTTCAAACATTTTATTTCTAATTTTTTTTAGAAAGAAGCCTAAACCACGCCCCCTCGAAAAACTCAACGAATTTCAACTATAATTTTTTAAAATATTGACAAAAATTTAAATGGGTCACAAAAACTCATCGGTTTTGATGCACAATTTTTTAACATTTGACAAAAATTTTTAAAATTTTCAATTTATTCTCGTCCTTGAATTTTCTCAATTTTGGGTGGGGGTGGTCGGATTTTCGAAATTTCTAGGGGGGGGTCAACCCTGG
>JAQGAW010001155.1:0-21204 GCA_034698025.1 Phthiracarus crinitus | reverse complement strand
AAGTAACTGTCAATCATTTTCCGATTTATAATAAAGTTATACTAATTTTTAATATTTATATACGATTAGCTAACAATCAAACAAAATTTAGTTGCTTTGATAAAAGACGAGAAAATCTATATTTCATTGTTAGATATTAATTATAATTGAATTTAAATTCATTTAAAATATAAAACGTTTTTAAATGGTTAATCATAATAACGGTTAAAAAGTTTATTAACTGATTTTCAACAATTATATTAATTTATTTAAAATCTGATATCATGTTTACTTATCATAATATAATATTAATTGACATGCATTGTGATTTATAAGCATTACACAATTGTTTAATTTAAATTATTTAAAATTAATTAACAAATTCATGTTTGCGGTCCAATGAAAAATTTAGTACAAATCTAAACCTCAAAGCTCAGAGTCTGTTGAGGGGGTTTGTGCAGATTAAACTCTGAAACGGTCCCACCCGATGATTTTAAATATTTCACGGCCCGAAACGCCACTTGATTTGAAGTTATTCCAATAACTTTTTTCTTGTAAAAGAGATTATGTTAAGCTAATTTAAAATAACATTAAAAATTACTTTATTAAATTATATGACACTTTTATTAGTACAATATATTTATCTTTTAATTATGAAAATATCTTATTTTTAGACCCAAAAACAATTATAATTAATTAGCGCCCCTTATGTATCTCGGGCAGAATCGGGCCGGGCTTTGCGTTTTTAAAAAATAATCGGGCTCTGGTCGGGTCGGGCCTCAAAATGTCGGGCAGCATCGGGCTCGGGCTTTAAAAATTTTGCAACTTGGGAGCCTATTCTATAAGCTTTGAATATCATTTAAAATTCCATTTGGCAACTATTAAAATAAATGTTATTGAAATAATAAATATCAAAATCGTGTTTTGAAATACAACGTAATCAACTACAGTAAAACTTAAATGTCAAATTTTATCGCATTTTTCGCAATCAAGGAACTATAGAAAATGTTAACCGCATTATTTTCGTGATCAAAAATTCATAAAAATCACTAGCATTTAAATTAACATATCAAATACATTTTGCTAATGATTTACTAAGAGAAAGGATGATTTTGTTTATTTTTTCTTGTCCTCTGTTAATTGACTTTTAAATTCACTAAACAATGACAAAACATATTACTATATGAGTGTTTATCAGCAAACGATAAATGTGTTTCGATAAGTTTATTGAGGAAATAACGAACAAAAAAATAATACTAATCAATCCGAAATGTTTGCATATGCTTCTACTTAACAATTTATATTTTTATATTTGTGTTAATATATTAATCGAAAAGTTTTAATATTAAATTAAACTCTTCATAAAAAAGTTTAGTTTGCAAAAAACTAGAGCAATAATGTTGGGAAATAAAATTTACCTCATCTTAGCTTTCATTGCTATTAAAATAATTTACTCGCGAAGCGAAGAAAATTCGGATTTGATAAAAACAATGCCTGGACTTAAACAAAACGCAACATTCCGACAATACTCCGGTTATTTAGACGTCGGAGAAAATCATCACATCTTTTATTGGTTCATCGAAAGCAAGAACAATCCAGAAAAGGATCCCGTTTTGCTGTGGTTAACAGGAGGTCCAGCATGCAGCTCAATCTTCGCTTTATTTACCGAAAACGGTCCGTGGCGTGTGAGTCCCAACGGTAGCGAAGTGTATTACGACGACTACAGCTGGAATACGTTAGCGAATGTACTGTACTTGGATTCGCCAGCGGGCGTAGGATTTTCTTACGTCGACAATGTGCGCAACGATGACATCAAAACCGGTGATAACGAAACCGCGCGCTATAACTATTTAGCGGTGAAAAAGTTTTTCGCAAAGTATCCGCAATTCGCGAAAAATGATTTCTACATCACTGGCGAGAGTTATGGAGGCGTTTATATTCCAACGCTTTCCGCTAGAATATTACAGGACACGAATTCGACGATTAATCTTAAAGGTATTGCAATCGGTAACGGATTTTTCGATCAGAAAATCTTTTCGGACTCGCGCTGGAGTTATGCTTATTATCACGGACTGATCGACAGTAGCAGTTGGGACAGTGTAACGCAAGACTGCTGCGCGTGCACTAACGGCAAACAATTGTGTAATTTTCCTATAATTACGCCGAACTATACAGTTGTATCCACTAATAACAGCAAATGTGATGAAAAAGTTGGACCGATGATCGTTGACGTTTTACTTTCCGGTATTGATATTTATAATATTAATAATTTTTGCCCCAATTTTAACGGTGTAAACGACACCAGCAAACAAACGCACGAATGCGTGAGCGAAGGCTACAAAAAATATCTCGACAACAAAGATGTGCAGAATTCTCTTCACCTTAAAAACGATACGCAAAACTGGTTAGAATGTAACACTAATATTCGCAACAATTATCAAATGGATTATCTGAGTATGCGAGACACGTTGAAAATGTTGGTGAATAGCAAAAAACTATCGCCAATTATAATATATAATGGAGACTCCGATATGGTATGCGATATGATTGGTGCCCAAAATTTTCTCGAAAGTCTCGAGTTAATGGTAGTTAAGAACTACACGTTATGGCGCAATAGCGGACAAACTGCCGGATTTGTTAAAAGATACGACGGTTTAAGTTTTGTTACTATCAGGGGTTCGGGACATATGGCACCAATGGATAAACCGTTGCCAATGCTAAAAATCGTCGAAGAACTGATTGGAAAATCAAAACTTAATTGAAATTTTTCGATTAAATCAATTTTTTGGGAATCTAGATTTTAAAAGATATACGTATTATTTATTTCTATCAAAATACAATTAAAACCGGTATAACTCTTTAAAATATCAATATTATTTAACTGATTAATTTTAATTTCAAATGTGGTAATTAAAATTGGATGGCTTTAGTGAAATACACATAAGCTTATTAATTCTGGTGATAATAATATTTCAATCGCTTATTTACATGTTGTTATATCATGTTTACAATAATCTTTGTGTCTGTTGCCGTAAATTTAATTTAATTTCACCGATGATTGCCAACTCAAGCGATAAGCTCTATTTTTATGCCTCGCATGGGAATGAGAGTCGAGTTTTTGCATTGAACATTAGACATACCATCCGCATGTCTATCTTTCAATGTAAGGCATTTGACTTCAAATAAATCATTAATCATCGTTAGTTTCAGTTTGTTTTGATTTTCACAGATAATTTTAGTAACTTAAATATGAAACAGATATTTAGAGAGTTAATATTAATAAAGATTCGTGAAATATTTTTGAACACTATAACCACCATATTCTAAAAATATCTTAAAATACATTCCATATAAATTAATATAATTATTTGAAAAAGTAATTTTAAAATTGGAAGATTTATTAACTATTATATAATAGATTAATAACGTTTTTTTAGTAAACTGGCAAATAATACTGAACGTGGGAATGTAAAATAAAAGTAAAATAATGGACAAAACCACTTGTTGTTTTGCAGGTTTATTTATAAATGACGCGTGCACTGCACAAATATACACCGGTTCGCGAACTGTCTGCGATTAAGTTGCTTTTTTCCGATTTAGCGACATAAAAATTTAATTGATTTTTCATATCATGGAGAAAACATTTTAACTTTTATCGGGAAAAATTTTTATACGCAAAAATAGAACACAGCCTAAACATATTCGAATTAATGCATTCGTTTTTAATTATTTGACGCAAAAAATTCATTGCAAATCACTTCTAATGAAATTTTATATCCGACTAGAATTAAAATCACTATTCATTATAACATCACCGCATTTGACTTTTTTTCGAAAACTAATTTCGCTTAAACTTTTAATTACACAGTGCACACTCGCATTCAGTCACGCATTTAATGCACGGAGTGTTGCTTGCATTTAATTTAAGTCACAGAACTCATACATACACTTAAAATAAAAAGCATATAATGCCTAATTTACTGCAAAAAAAATCACTTTACCTAGAAATTTTTTTGAATAAAAAATCTTCAATGCAAATCGTCGACGTCTAAAGTTAGCAAAAAACAATGAAAAAACGAAACGGTAAATTTAAATATAGAAATATAGAATAAAGAAAAATTTGATAACCTAAATAAATATTCATATAATGGTTAGAATTGATTTTGAATTCAAAAGTGCGTAAATCGGTATATTATTTGATAACAGGTCTTATTATTATACGTTACAGCATAGTTCCGTAATAAATACGCTTGTTTTTCGTTTGTTTTCTTAACAGAGTATATTGTTAGACAAAAACCCTTAAAAAATCTAATTAATTGCGAGGTATATTTACTCTCTCACCACATAAAGACAACAGTTTTCGATACTTCCTATTTTTATTAAATATAGTCAAAAATAATTGCTTTATTTTTTCCGCTGCAAAATTTCGTTTTCATACATATAAAAGTGTTTGTCGCGCAACAGTGAACTCTTCTCTATTTGAGAAATCCATTCTTTGATGAAATAATCGATGATTAATAGCTATCATGCGAGAAGTGGACAAAAAACCCTTAAAACTCTGAATTGTAAGTATATAAGAGATGAGCCAATATTTTACTAGACTAGTTGCAGACATTTGATCATACAGTGCAATCAATACCTTAATTGAATAAAGCGGTGAAAAGTTTTATCATATTTTGAAACTTTTTGGTCATATGTGTCAAAAATACAGCGAAGCAAAAATATACAGCAAATTACGGTTATATACGATCTGTTAAATTAATAAAGTAAGTGAAAAATCAATTTTAAACTAAACCTAATAAATTTTAAACTTGAGAATATGTTACAGAATATTACAGTACTATTTATTATTCTCAATAGTATATACGAACTATATTTAGAAATTTCTATTGTTTTTAATAGTTTAATTAATTTAGTGAGGAGTTTAATCGAGAGACTTGTCTTAAATCAATATTAAATATTAAAATTATAAGTTGTACAGAAAATCTAAAGAAGCTTTTAATGCAACATTTATTTACAGAAAGCTATTTTATAAAGTTATTTGATTTCAGATATTTTCTTCTAAAATAAAAAGTTTTACTTATTCGATACAATAATTTTTTGAGCAAAGCTTTGTCAGATATACATATATGATCAACATTAGTAAAAAATTACTTAATATGTAACATTTAATTTAAATTAAACTCGTAATATAAATTACATATTATAAAGTATTTATTTAAATGTCACTCAATTACATAATTACTTAATATTAGCCTCAAATGACACTAATATTTATTAAAGCGCAATCGTAATCATACCGATGATTCTTTATTATTTAAAATAATTAGTTATTCAGTAATTACAGTATAGACAAACAATTACAACGATTATGAATTAAATCATTTTCTTAATTATAATGTGTAATCACCTGATAATTAGTGTTTGCTCACCGCATTAACCACATTCATCAGTTTATGACATATAAATCTAAAATATGTTACAAAAACATACCGTATATACGATCGCTTATAATTGCATGTAACAAAAAGCCTGCAATTATGCCAAATTTTTTTAAATTTGTTTGGAATATATATCTTTTTTCGAAATATAGATGAAAAAGCGATTACCCCTCGATCTTCTTCTGCTATTTGTAGACATATTAATGGTTAAATTAAATATAGCGCACGCATTCCACTATTACACAGACAATAGTTCGCAGATGAGTGCTGGCGATGTGACGCTACCCAACGAAGCGTCAGCCAGTACTCTAAAGAATAACGTTCTCGTTAACGATGCCATTAAAAAAGTTGTCAGACTGCTGTCATCTATCAAAGAGGAGCAACAGGATCCGTACGTACCAAAGGACGGTCAGCCAGAGGACCCATTTTCCACTAAATACGAGCACAAACCGCTGGTCGAATTAGGAGAAATCGAAAACCTGAACAAAAAGTACTTCACTGACTTTCATATCGGAACAGACCCCGAAAAGATGATTAACAATGATGAGGAGTACTTCCCCGATAGACCGGTACAGAGGGAGGAGAACTTCTATCAGATCGATCAGCTCTATAAGCTAAACACGCCAAGAGTGCTGAGGAAAGCAGGTCACGACAGGGACGACGATCACGATAATTCTCGTCATCAACGCGTTGTAAACGAAGTGAGGACAACTAGAAAACCGGATGAGTTGACGGATACGGCAGAAGAGGATAGAAAAAGATTGGATGATCACAGTAAAGATGTAGACAATGTGGACGATCACAGTGACCACAATAAAGACGAAGAATATCACGACGACGACCCGTATTCGATCAAAAAAGCGGCAATGATTGATGACCCGTATCTGTTGAACAAAGACAATTCGGCCAATGATCCAACTGATCCGTATAACATCGGAAAAGACATCGACACCACAGTTCACGACACCACACATCATCCACACGACGATCACACGCCACATATACACGATATGTATAACAATAATTACAAAAACTACTTCAATGACATGCCGTTCAAGGACTTAATCAAGTCGTCTAATCCAGCGATCGATCCATCGAAATATCCGCCACGAAAATTAACCGTCGATTTTGGTTACAGTTTCGTTGACGACAAAAATGCGAAGAAAAATAAAGAGAACAATGAACACAATGAGCACACTTCTCAGCCAAAGGATGATCAACAACACACTGAACACTTAGAAAAACCCCATAATAAACATTATACCAAGATTTCCGAGAGTGAAGACGATGGCGGTAACAGTGATGATAAAGAGCACGACCAGGAAAAGGATAAGAAGATGAACAAAGAGAAATCAGATGAATCACCAAAATCGGATGACGACAGTGAATCAGAGGATTATGACGCTTACAGCGCACCGAAGGAGAAACAATCGCAGACAGATAGCAACGATGCCATCAAAAAAGCGGTGGAAATACTGTCAGCGATTCAAGACAAAAAAGATCGATACAAATTGGTTACGCAGCGAAGCATTGAACCGAAGCACGACGACGACCAAACTGATCGCAGCGATGCCACCAAAAGGAAACGAAACCCGAGGAAGAAAATCAATCGTAAATTAGTTCATAGCGACGACGAAAGAGACAGCGATTCGGAGGTAACCGCGAAACCAAAGCAACGGTCGACAACAAAGAGATCTCGTAAAGCGAAAAATAAGGATTCGGAAGAGCATACGGAAACATCCAAACCGGCGCACAAAGACGAGGAATACGCATATCACGGCGAACAGCCAAAGAATAAAAACATGAAACGAAAGACATTTCGCAAAATGTTTTACATTAACTCTGAACCACAAGATGAACCACAACCGCCTGAGCGTAAAAAGCAAACTAAAAAAGAGAAACAAGAAAAGGACGACAAAGAGGGACAGTTAATCCAAAGTGACGACGAATACACATTCCATGGCGACGAAGTGGATAAAGCGAAGAAGAAGAATAGGAAAGAGCCGACCGGTAAAATGTTTTTGAGCATCGATTACCAGTACGACGACGGAAAGAATAAAAAGGATGGCCTTCAGGATGACGAGGCGAGCGGCGAACGTACGGACAAACGGGACAGCGCTAAGAGCAAGCGAAGACCGCCAGCGAATGACAGATCGCACGCGAGAGCGAAGTTTGTGTCAACCGGTAGAATATCGCAAAGTAAATAATTCATTGTTTTTATTCATTATAATTAAACAAAATATATAATCTGGTCATTATTTTTAATGTTTCATCTGAACTAATATGAACTGATGTTTTAACTCATGTCTTTATCATTACTTCTAGCCATACATTATTGCTATGCAATCATTTTAGGTATTTTATAAAAAATAGGATTTCTCTAATTACCGTATAATATATATTTCGAATAGTCATTAAAAAATTAATTGCCTGACTATTGTAAGAATAATTTTAAATTATTTGAATTTTGTTTTAAAAAAGTTTTTAGTATATAAGTAGCTTTTAATTTGTGCCGTAGTATTTGATTTTGCAATTACTATGATTTTTTTAAAAAAATTTTATTGAATTATTTTTAGGATTTTTAGTTATTAATTATGTATAATAAAGTATAATAGTGGGAAGATTAAATAAAACATAATAAAGTCAGTGAAAGAAAATGTTGGAAAAGCAAAAGTAATTACTGAAAGCATTGGCGTGAATCGCAGTCGCGGTCATAGAAAACAAAAGTTTTCGAACTCTTCTTTGAGTTTTACCGCATCGTTGCAGATAAAGTTGTAAAGTTAAATAAACTTATACTTAACGAAAACCGAATGTATTCAATAAATAACTAGTTATTGAAGAATAAGTTTGTGCGGAAACAAAAACGGTGTGCCAAATATTTATTTTTGTATTTCTCGCGTTCGTGTAAAGTTAGAAATATCACTCAGCAATTTTTATTTAATTATTTACCCACATTTTATCTTCTGGCCTGTGTTTCGGGCATATCTACACACAGATAAAACTTTATAAGCGCTATTTTTATTCTTTTACAAAGAGCTAATGCTTTTACAAAAAAATAATTGACAATAATTGTACAAAAAAATTTTTATTCTCGGGAAAAAATATACTAGATATACAAAATAGCTTTTGAATTTAATTTATATTTTTTATTATAAAATGTCAAAATTCGTTCACAATATAGTAAAATTTTACTGTAAAAGTTTTAAAATGCAAATATTTGTAATTCCTATAACTCTTATGAAACATAACATAAGAAGCATAACCTTATTCAATATGAAAGGCTATTAAAGTTAAATTGTTAGATATGTAAGTTTGTGTGAGAGCAACGTTGATTTTATTGGCAATCGTTAATGAAATAAATAAGACACTCAAAATTTAAAGTCATGAAAGTTATCTTAGAAATACTGACCGAATGTCGAATAAAAGTATATATAATTGCTTTTATGTATATATTATAAATAATAGTGCATTAACAGATAAATAATTTCAGTTTTAATTAAAATTCACTAAAATGTCAAATATTTGTTAAATATTGATTATTAATAAAATATTTTCGCATTATTTGAAACACTGCTAGACTCGTTTAAGAACATTTCCAAATTTTACTATGGATTTACAGTAATAAGATTTAATAAGTGTCTATTTTAAAGTGTTGCCCTCAAAAGAATCAAATTTCCTCAGCGTTTCATATGCACATTGATGTGACTGTTTTTAATTGATTAGAATTTTTGCTCATGTAATCGGAAATCACAAGAAATTCACATTTGTTATTGGAATTTCTAATATTTGCTATACCTTTATATAAACCATACAAAAAAAGAGCCAGAGATAACGTCTAGAATTGTGGACAATTGTACAGTATAAACAGTGCTAAATGAAAAAAATGCTTTGTTACATAATGTAACTTATCAATGATAGTGTTGCATATCCAAACTTTATGTCGGTACCAATAGCACTGCTAGCGAATTACAGTAGACCCTAGTGGCGACTAAAAGTGAGGGATAGTTACAAAAGCATTGTAACAAATATATTTGTACAGACTTTAAGAAGCTATCTCTCGCTCTTTTTTGTATGATATAAACACTGTAGAAAATATAACGCCTTACTAGAATTATTCTGTTCAAATCGGTTAAACCTAATTGATTGAGTTAATCAATGCTAAACTTTTTATACTAAGCTTACTTTAATTGAAATAAATGCTGTCAAACAAATTAATAATTTTTTATGCTCGAATTGAATAACTATGAGCTAAACTAGACTTTCTAATCGTGAAAAATTTAAGGCCCGAGCCCAACAAAGCCCGACAAGTTATGTCGGGGGCCCGCCAAGGCCCGAAAAATCGGGGGCCCGTTAGGAACTCTAAGCTAAACAATTGACAAGAAAAATTAAATCTTAATAAATTAGGCCATATTTTAAATAATATAAAAATAAAAACAATTCTATTTATTAAATAAATTTAAAAAATTTGCAAACAAATTAATGATATAAAACATTTTTGTTAGCTATAAAATTCTCCGAAATTTATAAATCAAAGCAATTATTCCGTAAAACGAAACATTAAAATTAATGACAAATTATAACAAAATATATCGATATTAATTAATAATAATTTTTTTTCAATGCTAGAGTTCGAAATCGAAAATGAAAAAGAAATCTGAAGATGAGTTTAATTTGTGTCGAACTGATTATTGATTGTGTTCATCATTTACCACATAAAAACTACTAATTTTTTTAAGTGATTGTGTTTTTTAATCGAAAAAATGGTCGGCTAAATACTTAATGAGGAAATATAAGGAATAATATAGAAAATTTTGTTCATAAAAAAACAACGCAAATTAAGGTTAATTATAAAAAATAAAGTCACGCAATGGTGTCAAACAACAATGATCATCATTTGTTTTGGTTGATTTTCGTTCGAGTTTTACGCATTGTTCAAAGTTTACTGAGCGATCAAATCAATTTTTCAATGACTTGTGTGCTGATAAAAATTATAGTCTAGTTTTATAAAACAGTATTTATTTTACTTTTTTTTTGATATAATTATTTTTTTTATTAAATTGAAAATTAAGATATACTACAATTTACTAATAGCATATCAATTTGTATAATCATATTTATTGAATACTAATTATCTTCGTATAAAGTAATTTTGAAAGAAATTTGTTTAATAATTTTTTAATTACTTTGATAGCAATTATAAACAAACTCAGGAAGATTAAAAAAATATTAATAGGTAGATCATAGGACATGTGCAAACTCATTATAAGTTATTTTTTATCTGACTTTCTCGTAGAGGAGTCCAGCTTATGGATTTGGCATGTTTGTCCGTTCTTTCGTCTGCCATGGTGTCCACAGTCTTGATTTTAATAAAGGGATCCTTATGATCTTTATATTAATATTGGGGTCTGATATAAATTTATTAACTACTAGTATATGAGAACCATAAATATATATATATACTAGTCTACTCAGCTCTCTCTGAGCGTGCCATTCTTGTTTTAATGCTGGGTTTTATTATAAGAAAAATAAATTTTATTAAGCAGTAATTTATGACAACCCTACCTTATTTTTAACGTTATATAGTTATCCATGCACTTATATTCTCTCAATCTGGTAATGCTATTATTATTTTAAAGCACATCCAGGATACGTTAAGTTAAATATAATTCTTTATACAGAAAATAAGGAAAATTAAATTGTTTGTATATGTATTTATGCTATACTGTATTGTTGCATCACTTGCTTCACTGTACTTATTGATGAAGCTATACATCAATGCGATTAATTGTTTAAAAAAATTATAGAGTATTTTTTTAAATTAAAAATCAGCTTATCGTTCGTTAAATAGGATAAACTAGTATTGAAGGAGAACGTAACTTACGTGTTAAACAAAAATATAGACAAAACCGAATATTTTAAACAATGAAAAACGAAGTTTTGATTTTGGAAAAGTCAATATTTTTTGTTTCATACTAGAATTAAAATTTATGCTATTAATCGGATTTATTTTTCATAGTTAATTTGATTTACAAAATTATTCAAAACGAAAATAATTAATGATATAAATATAATTATTAATTAAATAATAACTAATGCACAAAAGTTAAATTAAAATTTATAATATTTTCCTTAATTTAGTTATAACTATTGTATGCCTTTATAGTAATAAAAATAACTACTGAATATCAAAATATGCTAAAAAAATTTGCTATCATAAAATAAAATTCCAAAAAATAAAAGCCTACAGCACCCGGTATTCCCAGGTGGTCTCCCTCCCAAGTACTAACCGGGCTCGACGCTGCTTAACTTCGGTGATCGGACGAGAACCGGTGTATTCAGCGTGATATGGCCGTAGACGATAGGCTCTCTATAATTTATTTATTTATGTAGAAATTTTTAAATCGAAATTACATAAGTATTCACTTTTATGTTACTAATATTAGAATATGTTGAATTTTTAACAGTTTTAATAGAGAAAACCTACTAAAGATACGGATACGGATATTATGAACTTTGAGCCATAAATTAGTTATACTCAAAAATATAGTAATTAAAATAATATTAATTGATATTAACAATAATTGTTAAATGTTTGATTATCGGATAACCCATACTAACATGTGTGCGTTATTTCACACGTATGCTACAGTAACTGCTTGTGTGTGGAGTTAATTTCAATAAATTGCTAATAGTTTTTAAAATAGCGTTTAACGGCAATTTTACACACATTAATTTTAAATATAGTCAAAAAGTATACCGTTGTATAGTATCAATAATGAGCTCGAGGAATGGTATAGTTAAATAATGATAGTTATCCAAAATCCGAGCAAAGGTATAATTAATATTCGATCCCCGGATTATGCGATCTTGAATATCCTCCTTATATATTTTATCATTAATGAAAAGATAGATACAATTAATGAGTTTTTTATAATTGATAATTAATAATTCTTATTGAAAAATTATTTAAGTTTCAAATTGAACTAAAAATATGTTCCTATTAATAGTTGCATCGTTTTTTATAATTATTAGCGTGAAAATAATTTCTTGTGCTTCAGGTAAAAATTTTAAAACGAATATTCTATTTATATTTATAGATAATAAATATTTTCAGTAAAAGTTAAATAAGTTACTACCACTAAATTTATCACCACATAAGCAATAGCCGATTGTTCATCGATAGCGTATGTGACATTCAGGAAATATTTGTTGTCTCAACTGTTCAGTTATTCTACAAACAGGTCATTCAAACAGATCAACAATCAATTAAAATTATTGCACAAAAATATCAATTATTTTACTACATTCTGACCAAAATTTATTTTTACCAGATATGTTGTATCGATTGAATTCTATGTCTATAGCATTCATTTTTGTTAATACGCATTCTTTGGTTTTTAGATAATCCAGAAAATCTTAATTTATCCCTTTATTTTTATTTTTAATTAATTTAAGAGTTCTATTTTTGCAAAGAACTATTAATAATTTTTCATTATCTAAAAAATTAGTGTGCGATGAGTTAACATTTGTAGCTCGAGCTCAATGGGGAGCACGAAAAGCGACCACAACTATTGGGAAAATGTCTTTACCGGTTCATCACGTGTTTATTCACCACCCAGAAGCGCCCGATCAATGTTTTAACCAAACGGTTTGCACGTCAGACGTAAAAGGCATTCAAAACTATCACATCGACAGCAATGGATGGTCGGATATTGGCTATAATTTCCTTCTTGGAGGTGATGGTCGTATATATGAAGGTAGAGGTTGGGACGAGATCGGAGCTCACACTAAAGGAATAAATGATAAATCGGTGGCGCTGTCGCTGATCGGTAACTTTATGAAAGTTGATCCGCCGAACCTAATGCTTGATTTGGCTCAAAAATGGATTCAATGCGGTATCGAGAAAGGAGTGATTGCCTCCGACTACCAGCTTCACGGCCATCGGGACCAGACCTGCACGGATTGTCCGGGCGATCATTTATACGCTATTATCCAAAAATGGGCGAAGTTTATTGCTGGTCCTCTTGCTTCGTATTTGTGTTCATAATTAATACTTTTAATAGTGATTATAATTAATATATAAAATTAAGTAGTTTTGTTATAAATACAAATTTTAACAATTAAAATCTTTTTGTGCATTCTATTAATATTTCAAATTAAATTAACGCAAAATTTGTCGCATGTATTCGGTAATAGTATTGAGTTGACAACTCGTATATCCGTGAATATATATGAACAAAGTCTGATGTCGTGCCAAAATAATCAATCAGTTTTTCCAAAGTTATTATCCAATTTTAAAATCTTTAAAAGTGAAAAATCTCTAGTGAATGGGAATAAATAATCATTGGCATTGTAATATCTAATGGCGTGTTCCGTCTATTTTTAACGCAAATCGCTTCGAATGTTATTGAGATTTTATAATGACTGTTATTTATAAATTATTTTATTTTGCAAAATTTAATTCCTTGAGCAATGAGGAAAAAAACGTTAAGAGTGTATAATTCACTATAAAATTATTATTATTATAATTTTTTCGCAATATTGTATTAAATTCGCAATCATATACAAAATATATTATATTAATTAAAATTTTTATGTTGCATTAAAAAGTGGAAAAAAAACGTTTTTTAAAAATTTATTTGCTTGCGATGTGTTAGTTGTTTGTTACATCTGCGTTACAGTGTGTTTGTGTCATAAACGCATATCTAAATGTGTGGTTAATTGCGTGTTTTTAAATTTATTACTGCTTTAAAAACTAGTTCTTCAACGTTTGGTTTGTATTTTTAGAATCTATAAATCTTAATAAATTTATGTACTGTTATATATATAACGCTTATATTTATAGAGATTTATATATATATATATAAACTTTCAAAATTATATTCTCGTATAGTTTTTCATGTTTAACAAACGAAAAAAGATTGTGTCCCGAAAAACATAATGAATATTGAATTTATTCAAGAAAACCAAATCTATTTCGAAGAATCGCGATTTAAATTTGACGCCAAATACAAGCTTACCATTCATATACTGTGCTTAATTGTGATCACTCTATCGTTGATCAAACTGTTTGAGGAGATCGAAGCGGTTGCTTGCGTTATAAACGCAGATATGGCTACCACTAGGTTTAACTGCTTCCAGTATAAGTTTGTTTGGGTACATATAACTGAGATTACTGCTAACGGATTATTCATCTGTGGCGCCATTTTTGGTTTATTGGCCGCGTATTACGAAAAAGTTATCTATTTTCAGTTTTGCGTAATTATTTTTTTGTTGCGTTTAATTTACTTTATTTGGAAAATTATTTACTCTATGCTAATGACCGGAGAAACAATGTTGAAGACTGAGTTGATTTTTACTTCATTCAGCTATATTGTTATATCCACTATCGTTATTATTGTGTGTTTTGTGTGTATAAAACAAATTCAGCACTAAATTTGGCGCCATTAATGAGTTTAATTTTGTAATTTAATTTCCAAAGAATATTCAATATGGTTTAAGAATAAAAAACGTATATCGTATTGTAAATATTTTATTAAAATAGAGTAATCTTTTAGGTAATATACTGCTATTCTAAATAAATTGTATTTACCGGAATATTTATTCTATGTTAATAATAATTACCGATATATTTAAAATAGTTTTATATTTTAATAAATAAATTCGAAAATATCAGTATATCATATTGTAAGTCAACTTACACATTGCAAAGCATTGAGAGTACGGTAAAATAATATTATTTTCAGTGCAATTAAATGGATGTTCCATATAAACATTTTTGATAATTTATTAATCTTCTATCCTCGATGACCACTACGTCTACGGTTAGGATCAGGACAGCTGCTCTGCAAGAACAGTCCGGTCACGAATTTCGTTCTCCTCGGTTTAGCTCTGCTATCTTCGAGCATATGATCGTCATCGCCGTTATCATCGATTAAATTTTCGTCTGCGGCCCTAATCTCTTCCCTCATGTCTTCCTCCGCAACGCTATCGTCACGCAGATCTTCGTCATCATTTAACTCTGAGCCATCGTCGTAATTAAAGTTAACCATTTGCTGCGTTATTTTTCGCGATGACTTATTGCTCGGATCGTATACCGCGTACTGTTTCTTCTCCGGGTTTTCGCTATCAATCAAGTGAGCGACAGGAAAATCACCGCTTTTTTTCTCGTATGGTTTGCTATCGGGTTGAACGGACTCTAAGAATTGCATCGCTCTTCCGATCGCCATATCAATATTACTCGCTTCAAAATTGTACACAATATTTGTCGGTATTAGCTGTGACTTACGCGGTCTAATATTAGAGCCCGATATTATAAATCCATAACAGGATAATAAGCGATCAAGAATTAACAAAATCAAACTATTAGTTAGTAAAACACGACACATCTATTATACAAAACAACAAAAAAATACAGCAAAAATTTAATCGACAATTAAATTTGATAATGATTTTAAATTACTTTATAATAAATACAATTTTCGTTTAATTGAATTGATATAGTTTTCGCAAACCATTTAATTTATTACATATGAAATTACCACAAATGATATTTCTCTTACACTTTTAATAAAGTCGATTAAATAAGTCGACTCACATTAGAAATAAATGTAATTTTCTTTTATAGTTCGACGCGGTTTTAGCTGTTCCTCATTTTGCTAAACCTTCGAACGCAACCAATTGTCACAAATGATATTATTTTATCTCAATCACTAGTTTTTAGGCTAAAGTTATTTTTCCGCGACCACGACATTATCAAAGCAGTGCTTTATTACGAATTCGAAAAAAATGCTTTAATTTAATTGTATAGGAAGGGAATAAAAAATAATTAAAACAGCGTTGACTATATATTTCAATTTATTTAAGCTAAGATTATTTATAATGTAGTGAAGTAGCATCAGTGGTATATGGCCTACAAAATCAAAATAACCCAAATATGATTAGTCTCGCCATTCCAGCAAAAAACTTGTGCAACAAAAAAATCTAACAATTGTACTTCGAATTAAGTGTTATGAATTAGATTTGTTCTATTATTTGTTTTATTTTTGTAAGTTATTTTCGAGTATTTTTTTGTAAACTACAGCATAAAATTCAAATTTTTGTTTTTATTTTTATTCGTTAACATAAATTAACAAAATGTAATTAATTTTGATTTCCGAAAATTAGAACTAATTTTTTATGCTTGATATCTGATATCCGTAAATTAGTATTTAAAGTTAAAAATTTTACTTCACCGGTATTTAAAGTTTTAAAATTTATAGTATTAAAAAAATATTCATTTATTAATTTATAATTATCGGTACTCGTATTGTAATCGGTAATTTGCGTTTTCGATTGCAAATCGTATTTTACATATTTTTGCGGTCATTCATAAATTATTCAAAAACCCGCGTTTAAACCGGAAAACCGCCATTTAATTTTTATTAGATATTTGACAGTACAACTTCAAAAAGTTACTAAAAATAATAATAACGGATAATTCATAATTTTAATAAATGGTTAGAATATCTATTATCTTAACAAAGCATTTTAGTTAATTAAATTGGAGAACGCATTTTAAATTTATACGACTAAAGCACATGTATTAATCCAGCAAAATATCAGATGAAAAGCAATGCAAGCATAAATGATGTCAATCACAAATATACTTCGAAATCGCCATAAAACAGCAACCATTTTGCTACGAACTGCTCCCGAGTTTGACATATGTCTGTTGGACTCACTCGTAACAGTGAAAAACAAAGATACCGGTTGTTCTGAATAACCAATCGCATTACTAGATTTAATATCCAGTTTGTATTCACCGATAGGAATATAGACATCGAATTTGTATTCATCGCTAATATTTTTAGCAAATGCATAGAAATAAAAGTAATTTATTCTCGAAATGATTAACTCGTATGAGTCAATAGCAGGTTCTTGTTTCGTTGTTTCTTCTAATTCTAATTTAATTAACCCATTACTATATGTATAATTAGCGATCACTGGTGAAACCGGCGATTTTCCTAGTTTTATCTCAAAAGTTTTTGAATTATGAACGCCATTATTAAAAGCATTACACGTGAATACGTTCATATTTGTGTCGTTGAAACTGTTTATTTCGCTTACATTATCATATTTTACATTCAAAATGCTTTTATTTTCTAATATAGAAATATTAACTTTATCGCTAAATATTCCATCTTCAATCGCTTTTCCATCGCCTGTATGCCAATTAAATGAAATATTCGCCGAATTATTAGAAACTTCGCAAATAATGCTTACAATTACAGGCTTAGAATGATTTACGGAAACCCAAATATAAGGAGAGTTATCCACAAAATCTGGTTTATATAACAGTTCAAATTTCGTATAGCGCTCTATATTACAATTTGGTACAACTTTAACAGCAAACAGCTCACACCTAATCGATTCCAACAATGATTCTCCACGAGTGTAAGCGCAACAATGATAATTCGTTGAGTCATTAAGAGACAAATTACGAATCGTTATCGTACTGTAAATTTCCAACAGATTCTCGGAATATTCACGAATTTCATTGATTATAAGTTTCTTGTTATTTCTGTGCAATATTTCGGTATTATTTCGTTTCCACACGATATGCGATTCAGCGGCAGATTTGTCTAATGAAGCAATACATGTAAGCAACAGTGGACGCGATTCTATATGGATGTGCCACATATCAGATAACTTTTCGAGTTTAGTTGACTCAAACACACGAAGTTTAAAAGAAGCGGAAGAAATCACTACATTATTCTGTTCAAACACACACTTATATACTCCCGAATCACTGCTCTTCGTGTCCCAGAAAACTAATTTTAGTCCGTCTGCACTCGATGTGGTGTATGGCGAGGCGTTTGTGCTCAAATTATCGAAAATTTGTTCCTCATTTTGATTAAACCATTTAATAACTCCATTCGTTTTATGTTCGGTTTGGTTATATTTACAATTAATATATTCGGACAGATATTTTCCGGTCCAAAATGCTTGGTTCGCTTCGTTCGGTCGAAGATATACGCAAAATACTGAACATTCACTTAAACAAATCATTATTAAAACACGTGAAGTAAAAGAAAGTTTTGTTTGATCGCGTTTACTGATCATCGAATCGAATAAATTAGAATATGAATGAAAATAATTTAAGTTTTAGTAATAAAAACGCGTATTAAAAATATTTATTGCGAAAGATGTTTGCTTATTGGACACAATCGTCAATTTTTAGCATATATATAAGCAATGATTTCTAAATTACAGTGCGGCGAACACTGTTCCGAAACTAAAAAAATCGCGGAATAAATAACCCTAAAGATTAAACAGACTATTAGCTAATAAACATAGCTATTATTAGCCATTCGCCACAACATTTGACATTTTCCACATATCGCTGTTTAACTCGTTAATATAATCGTTTACAACTGTTCATTACAACATGTTTCTTATCTTTACTATTAATGTTTGATGTTTTTATTTATATTGCAATTCAGTTTTAGTGCTGTATTTGTAATATTAAGGTACTGTAATACTGTGATGCGCGATACGGATATAAGATTAACTTTATGTAATGAAAAACCAAGCTATTCTTAAAATACTATGATTAAAATGTGAAAAAAGAGTTCAGAAAATTAATTTTTGTTAATATTTAGAGTTTCGAAAGTAATTAATACGCCGTAATATGCTATAGTATTTATTTTATGTAAAGTATGATATTATTATTTCTGATCTGTTATTTTGAAGCATCACTTCCTCCTGGATTTATATGATAAAATAATTTATTTTATATTTATAGCGAAATTTTTGTTGTAAACATTACAATGATTGAGTGAACATATAAATAACTGTATTTCTTATACCATACAGCAGTTATCCACAGAACAATACAGACTCGATATTATGAGATTGTATTGAGTTTTTCATATTATAGGGGTTTTCAGAATTCGTTGACAGTATTTCAGTTTAAAAACTGGTTTTTGTAATACGATTTCTACATATTATACCAATAAACACGTGACCAATACGTCACTTTCTGTGGACAATTAACAAATAACTCATGCATAGTTTTGCTTTCATTACAATATGTTTATGACCAGGAATCGGATTTTTAGGGTGTTTCAAGTTATCAATTATAATATTGTATTATGAAGTATTTATAGACAAATTATTGTGTAAGTTATGGTCTTTAGTAGTGAAGAAAGCTGGAGCTGGTGGAGCTTAACTAGCTTAAGCTCGAGCTGAAATTCAACTCGAATTTTTAAAGTTTTAGAGCTGCAACTATCAGCTCAGCTCGCATATGTTCAACTCCAACTCAGCTCAGCTTTCAGCTCAAGCAAGATATATCGAGCTGTTTGAGCTGACTTTTGTATTTTGTTTAAAGTATTTTTCGATTCCTGTTGTAATATGCATATAAATATGATTTAAAAACTCAAAATCGATTGAATAATGAATTTATTAATTTAATATTGAATCATTATAATATTATTGTAATGTTTAGAAAAAATATTATATAAGTATATTCAATTTTTCATGAAAAAATATAATTATAAAACACATTTCAGCTCATCAGCTCAGCTCAGCTTTGATGATATCAAGTTCAGCTCAAAATATTTGGAGCTGGAAATAATTCAGCTCAGCTCTAAAATTTTTTGATTAGCTCAGCTCAGCTAAAGCTCGTGTTTTTGAGCTGACTTTCATCACTAGTCTTTAGTAATATTTTCTCAGATTATTTCTGAAATAAAAATAGAACTCGTATAGAATATTCAAAACAAAATCAATTAAATAAATACAATTATCTAAAATAATGTTTTATGAGAATGATTTAATTTTGATGCAATAATCCAAAATTATTATGGTTTTTAAAATTATAGTATATTTATCTTTTAGGTTTAAATTATGGTAAATTATGGTATACCATAATAATCTAATTCCTGTTTGGGATTGTATTTATGACTGTTTACGCCCATAAGTTTAGGGCACTTTGAATAATAAATAAATATCGAGAACAGAAATGCTATTTATAAAGGAGAAACAGTTTTTCCCCCACTTATTCCCGTAATAAATTCGAGTGTGAATTCTCATTTGTAAATTATTGCGGAAAATGTGGGGATAAAATGTTTCTCCTTTAGAAACAGTTTGTCTGATCCAAAATCTTATTAGTAAGCTTATTATTAGGTTTGGGAAAACAATAAGATAAACACTATAATATTGTAAACTTTTAAGTTTTCAGCTTATTTTGAAAATCCATCGATTTTATTTGACTAATCCGCCCATCATTATGTCGATATCAGATTTTAACTGAATTATGGCTCACATTAATTTTAAAATTTTCTCCACTGGTTAATTCAAGATAAGCATGAATTAATTTCTGAGTAATTAATTCTTTCGATTTTAATTTTCTACTCTTTTGCCATATTTTTGCGAATAAAAATTCGATATAATTGCTTACAATCTTTCGTAATTGGTTGCGTGCACTTGAATACACTTTTACTTATGACATTATTTATACAATCCAAGAAAATAATCCCATCCAAAATAAATTAAAAATTAAATATCTATTACAAATTTTAATGCCACCAAAATAATTATCGCAAAATTGTTTAATTGTGTGATATTTTGATGAACAATTAAAGATGCAACAATTTCATTATACTAATTGTGGTGTATGTGACCCTAAGTCTTATTACTTTACATTCATATTACACTATTTAGTCATTACATAACACTAAATAGATTTCCTTATTAGGCATTGTTCTTATGCCAATACAGTCATAATTCAATACATATTACACGT
>JAQGAW010001154.1:0-21214 GCA_034698025.1 Phthiracarus crinitus | reverse complement strand
GCTCAAACTTATTTATTTAAAAACTTTTTCGTAGAAAAGTATTTTGTCTGCGTTCGAATAGCAATAAATTATATGCCGAACGACTTTATTGTAAGTTATGGAGTTTTATGGAGTTCTCACGCTTTTGTTCATAACGTGACTGAAGAGAGAAGAACGGAAGTTCTTCAGAAACATATCACAAAAGTTTGATAATTCAAACTAAACTTAAAATGAATAAAGAAATAATAATTGAAAATATCAAAATTTGTGACAAAAAATTTTATAATATCTTTAAAATATTACACTTGTTTTAACTATTGAATTAAACTTTATAAAAATAATTTCTTGAAAAACGGGACTATTTCCGGGAAAATTTTTATTATTGAAAACATAAAAAAAATAAAAAAAGAGTTATTGAATATTATGAAACATTTATGAATTATTTTCGGAAAATCATTGTCTATTTTCTTTCAATAAATTTTTATGCAGAGAAAAAGATCTTTCAACTTCTCCTGATACAATAGGAGCAAAAGTTGTAATTTTTCGAAGTTCGTAATCAGTAATGTTGCAGATATCTATTATTAGAAAAATTCTTGCAAAATATAGTGAAAACGGGAACATTTTTGAATATATATATATCCGGGATTATTTTACAAAACTGCCAAAAACGGGAAATTAGAACTATTTTTAATTGATTAATTATAATTAGTATATATTAACATATCAATCTCCGGTATTGTAATCAAGGAAAAGATTTTCCTGGAAATCCCTATCCATAGTGATGAGGAGTCAGTGAATTATATGTCTTGTTCCTTCCCTTCTAATATTTCCCCATTAAACTTTTATTTTATTTGATGAAACAAGATTTTAATGGGGAACCAGATATATAATTCACTGACGCCTCATCACCATTACGAAGGGTTTTTGCATGGCAGTCTAATACATAAGGATGTGAAAACCCGGGACTAAAAAGTGGCAAAAACGAGCGGGAAATCGGAAAAATAAAAATTGAATTATTTTCCTTTTTATTACTAATAGATCGAAATTTCTAAGGTTTTAGAACAAAAAATATATTTATTTATTAAATTTATTTAATAAAACATAAATTAAAACATGATTTTTAAAATAATTTTTGAAATTTTATTTTGTTTTGTATCATTTTGTAAACAGAGTGAAACTTTATTCTAATTAAAATACACTTCAAAATCTATCAACTTTTCGAGAACTCTGAATAATTTGTTTATGAGACGCTATCAAATTGAAAATTTTGTAATTTGTTTAACTTTTCAATTATTAAAATTTTTTCTTCCTAAATATGGGTAAAATGGGAAAAATATAGACAATTTTCTAAGAACCGGGAGATTTGTGGGGAGATTTAAAAAAACCTTGAAAATGGGAAAATCTGGAAAATTAAAGTTATATAATTTTAATTAACGAAAAGTTAATCTTTTACTTAATATCATAATTTCCCGAATATCACAATTCCTTTTAAAAAACTGTATTTACCCGCTAAATCACATCCTTAGTCATCAATTATGTGATCACTATGTTTCTACAACATGTTAAATAGAAATCATCAATAGTTTATTTACTGTCTATTTGCTTGAAAACCTGATTAAGTAATGTAATTTGTAATACCAATAATTTATTACTAAATTTATTTATTCTTTAATTGCCTTAATTACATAATTATACAAGAATTTTTTTTAATAGATAGAATATTTAAGTGTGGATTAAAACATATTGATTTAATTGAAAATAATTAATAATTTACTTATAAATAAAAAGTTCATTTAACTTTACAAAGGTATAGGTCGCTGAACTTCAAACCGAATTAATTTGAGCATAAAAATTAATTAACGCATTTAGAAAATAATTTGCCAGTTATTTGTTTAAACAATACTATTATCGAATCGAGTGGGACTTAAATACGAATTGAGTTTTAATTTAGGAAAGATAATAGTGTTTTGATAATAAAGTTTAACATTTAAATGCATGACAAAATAGTTTACTCCAAATGAACTATATTTTTAATAAGAGATAAGGAAATAATTCTTTTGATTCTCGAAATAAAGAAATGGCACATAATATCTCAACCTTTAACTATTCTTTTCAAATCATTTAAGAGCATTGTTGATACCAGTTTTTTTTCACTCAAAAGAGTAGCAAAACATTTATTTCAATTCATTCTTGATTATGCAACTCAACTGTTAATTTTTGCATGAAAGAGTTTTCGAATAAACTATTTAGAAAAGTATTTGTCGAAATTGGAACAGTTTATGATTAGCTTCAACTTTTATAAATTTAGTTTAACTATATTTGCTTTTTCTCCGTCATTATGTGTAACACTAATTCTAAATTTGAATCAATAATATTATTTAATATCTTTGAATTATGCATTCAAACGAAATTTAATAGTTAGTGAGAATCGGAATTAAAATTACGATAAATGAATGTTCAATACGTTATGAGAAACTAACTCGTAAATATTGAGAAATTTCAACAAAGTATGATTGTGTTTCAAAAACTATATTTGAAATGAAATGGAATTTAATTAGTGCTGTGTTCATTGATTTATTGGTGATTACATTAACGTGCAAATTGCCATTCTTTCCCGATCATCAAATACCGCACACAGCGTGGGAAGAATATTATATAAAATTAAGCACTGGTTTGGAATCAGTGGAACCGCTTTACCTGACATCACCACATCACGATTTATTTCCGTTTTCCAATTCATTAAATCCAAATCATATTCCAGTTATTATTCCATCGGTACCTGAAAATGAAAATTTTGATTATAAGCTTATTTTGCCCAAAAGAAATTCTGCGAAAACAAGAAAACTATTTAAACCGAAAGAAGATTTCGATTATTTATTACCTCAAAGAAATGGTAAAAAACGAGAATCTTTTGCATCAGTAAATAAGCCTGGAATGGATATCGAGTACACTTTTAAAAACTTAAAAGATGATAAAAAACGAAAATCAAGTGTTTTAACAAAAAATAAGGATAATTTTAGTTATTTTATGTCTAAAAAAAATAACGATAAAAAAGTTAAATTGATTATACCTGCTAAACATGAACAAGAAATAACTCGTATTTTGCCGAAAAATAATTATATGAAAAATCAAGAATCAATAGACAATTTAAATCCAGAAGATGAGACAAGTTATATTCCACCAGAAAATAAAGATAATAATGATGATGACGTTATTTATAATAAACAACGTGAAGCAACTTTGAAACCCGAGAAAAAGAAATATAAGTCTAAGAAAAAAGACAAACATGAGAGACCGTTCTCTTCATTCAAATCGTTTCATCACAACAAAGAATTGTCTTATCACACTGAATATGGCGAAAATCCACAAATTTCAATGAATTGGAAAAATCAACACGAATTCACAAAATCTGGTGACGAAGACGATAGTAAGCGCAATGAGAATATTCCTGGTTTTGAATCAGATAAGTTTAAAGACCACATGAATAATAACAATGATAAACAAAATCAAGACAATATATATAAATTTCAATCGAATGAAGAGCTGAAATTAAAAATTGCTGAAACGCCTAACCAAACAAATGACACATTAAATACTGACAATGGTAATGACAAAATTAAAGAATTATATATTGAAATAAGCGATATTAAGACATCGACATCGATGCCTATCGAATCCCAATTTTTATCGGAAACATTAACACCAAATTTTGAAAATAGACAAATGTCTAACACTTTTTATGATACAAAAACTGGTTCATATGCGCCATTGAATTCTCGAAATGACATTAATTATGATGATATAAGTTCTGTCACAACTCAGACAAGTAACTCAGATATACTGAATACACCACTACAGAAAAAAAGATTGATTACAGAATCACCAGAAGCATCAACTAAAAAATACAAGAAAAAATTGAAATCGCCTAAACTTTCGATAGCTTCAAATAATACCATAAATAATGAAAAAAATAATCACGAAATATCAAGTTTAAGCAGCGCAGCGATTGCGGGAATCATAATTGGATCGTTTGTTTTTATCACTCTATTAGCTGGTAAGTAATCGATTTAATAATTAATTTAGCTTTTATTAATATTCCAAATATTTTACCAAAAATAAATCAGTATATAATAAGTAAAATGCAGGATTTATACCCACAGTTTTTTTGAAAAAGTTTTGTGTGCTTTTGCAGACCAATGATTTTAGTAATTTTAAAATTCAAAGTCATAAGTAAATCACTACTTTTTACAGTAAGCCTTATAAAATGAGATGGACTCTACAAATCAGTGCCCGATAGCAAGTCTAGTCCTATTGAAACATGCTTCATAAGTAAAGCCCGAAAAATATTTTATTTTCTTATCTGAGAATATTGATTATAATATTTTCTTAAAATCAAAACTATTGAATATATAGTGTTTACTACAAACAACTAAAATATTGATTTATAGAAATTTTTTATTTTACTATTTTTTTGTTAAATTTTTATAGTTACTTTAAAGCACTTTATTTGTACAATCTATTCACGATTATGACAAACTATGAATAAATATTGAATATAAACTTAAAATATTTATTTATATATTGGTTATAATTTTTATTTATTTATACCAAATCTAATAAGTACTATTTTCATATTTTAAATTTATTTTGTGTTTCTAAGACTTAATCGACAATTTTTGAAATTTGTTATAAAAATTGTGGTCTCAAAAACTCATCAAATTTGAACGACAATTTCTCAAAAAGTTAAAAATATTTTATATTTTTTTATGTCCAAAATATTTATTTATATTAATTTATAAATCAGCTTATATTTAAAAGTATAACTCATAACAAAATTCTCAGTTTATTCGCGATAAACGCCAAAAAAATTATTTTAGGTAAAATTCCGGGCTTTAATTATGAATAATGTTTTTTCATGTTTTAAAGCCACAATTTAGAATATATTAAAAATTAATTTTTTGATAAATGGAATATTATTTATATTTAATATAATAATGAAAGTAAACTTTTTACTATTTATTTGTTTAGGAGCAGCACTTTTCGTAATACATAAAAGTCCATATAGAAGAGCGAACGTCGTTCATAGTATGTCAACGCCATCGACATCTTTAGCCACAGGGAGTCTAAGCACAGAAAATTCATTGCTCAATGAGTCACAACGTTCGGATTCAAATCCCAACTCAAGAGTAAGTTAATTCAGTGAAATAATGAATAACGATTAAAATATAAATATTATTTGTTTTAAGTTGCATAGATGGCCCCCTCAAAGAAATAGACGAGCAATTAGTTAATACAGCACAGGTATTATTTATAACTAGACCCCGGATTTATTGTTAAAACAACTTTAGTTTTTTTGTCGTTATTTTGTTATGAAAAATCACATATTTTGTTGAAACAAATAATTAATTTTTTCATAACTTATCATTAATAATAAAAAGTTATGAATATCACAGACTCGGATAATCTAGAGGATTCTTATACATATTTCAAAATTCAATTAGGGAAGTAAACTCTTCGGATTTTAGCCACATTTTTTGGCTATCGAACAAAAAATTTTTAAAAATATGATTTTTTTAATAAAGCATAAACAACACCAATCATAAAATTCAACGAATTTAAACTATAATTTTTAGAAATTTTTGGCTAAATAAAACTGAAAATATTGAAAATCATCTAATATTTATTGTTCATACATAAATAATGTTAATTAAATGCATTTTTTAAAATTTGGTTGTAAAAAGATTTTTGTTAAAATTTTGTTGTAACAAGATTTTGGATTTAACACAAAATTCGGGGTCTATTTAAAACTGTTAACATATATAGGAATATATTGAATTAACCAGTTTCATTATTTTGAAATATAGCTCTATTGAAATTACGCCAATTATTTTGGATTAAAATTGAAATACCGTTAAAAAAATTATTTTATAGAAAATTATAAAAATAATAGTTTTTTAATAACATATAATTTCTTTAATTTCTAACTTTTTTTCTAATAAATTCTTTAATTTAATAATTTCTTTAAATGTCTATAAATTAACTTCGGACTCGCACTGGACTTAGAACTCTAGTCTTTTAAAGTCCACGTCTAGTGTTCGGGTCTTTAAAAAACAAATCTCTTGTCATATTAACATTTGATTAGTGGTAATGCTAATAAAAATTTCGTCAGAAATTAATAAATAAATAATGACAAACGAAGTTTAAACTAATTTTTATTTATTTAAATAAACTTGAGTCCCATTTTTGTAAATTGAGCTGTTTATATATTTTTAAATATTTTTAATAAATTTTATTAGTACAAGCAGTTTTTGTGCTCAGTTATTTAACCCAAAATTCCTAATATTTTTTAAATTTAATATTTTTTACAAAATCATTGAAAAATCATATTAAAACTTCGATCGATTCGGTCATAATATCTGACTTTTCTGTTTTCAGTTAAGATAGTTTTTGGTCGCTCGCTATTTTCTATCGCTGGCTCCCAATAATTTCTTATTATTTTGTTAATTTATATTAAATAATTATAATTTAATGTTTTGTAAGTAATATAGTTTATTATTCAAATCGGCATATTCCACACAGAAATTCGTAATATTACATTCTTATTCTTTTTAATTTAAATCAATGACTGTAAAAACTAAATTAACATAATATATATTATTAAGATGCCACGATAAAGTGGTAAATGCCGCAATTTTATATTAAGATAGTATTTGGTCGTTCGGTCTCTTCTATCGCTCCCATTATTAACGTTATGCCACAACAGAATATGCCACAATATAACGGAATATGCCGCAGTTTAATCTGTTTTAATTCTATTTTTTGCCACTGTTTACAGATAATTTTTCATAAAAGAGCGGAATATTCCACAATATTGTTAATAGTATACAATTTATTAGTTATTTTTCAGAATATTTTGCTTTTCAATAATAAATTTTTTTATGTTTATCAATTTTTTTAAAAATTCCTTAATAAACATAAAGAAACTGTAAATCCCTTAATTAATATAAAGAAAAATCCATTAATAAATATAAAGAGTGTGACGGACGGACAGACAGGCTGACAATCCCAAATCCATATATCTGAAAAATCAGATAAAAAAGCTAATTAAGTTAATATGGATTTTCGGGCACCATGCGAATTTCCTCTGGCCGGGCCGGGTTCAGGCTTAAAATAAAAAAGTGGGGCCGAACCGAGACCTGAGTTAAATAGTAATTTAATTTTTTCCTTACAAATTTTTTCATGTAATTGAAGTTTAATGAAGTTGTGTTATATATACTTATTAATAACATTTAAAGAATAATAGTAAAGTGTATACAATTTTAAAAAGTACAATATTTATCATTAAATTATGAATATAACTGATATTTAGAGTGATTAAAATTTTAATTAATCAGGCGTACGTTGTGACTTGTCGGGCTGAATCGGGCCGGGCTTCGAGTTTTCGATATTTACCAGAAATATCCGGGCCTGGACTGGCCTCAAACTCTCGTACCTTTATAGGGCTCGGGCCTTTAATTTTATATAATTTCGGAGTCTAATATGGATTTTTATATTAACTTAAAATGTTAAGAAACTCAAATTCATAACTTTAACAAACCCTTAATCATGCGGTATTTGACTTTAACTGTTTAACCAATAAATTTTAAATTATAAGTTTAAAATGTGGATGTAGTCTATTAGTAAAATGTAGTAAAGTGACTCATTAATGATGAGACTTATTAACGATAATAATAATTATAATAAAATTTTTACAAATGTTAGTTTTTATGTGGTAAAATGTTAAGAAATCTTTTATCAATTATTGCATAAGAATTAGTTAACAAATACCAGATTTTCGGAAACCTTTTTTTGCATAATCTGATTTATCTTTAAGCAAATCATCTTTAAATTACAGTGAAAAATTCTGTCCTCATATTATTTGTTTTTCTTCTGAAACATTAAACTAAAACTTCTTTAGAAGACAAAAAAGCAACAGTTAATGGCTGATTGTGTGGGTGTAGTAAACTCAATCATTGTTATTGGATTCTATAAAATTGGACAAAACAGTACCGATAGGATGAATATTGATGAAACCTTTTATAAAATTTTATTAAAGATGGGACAAATAGAAAACATGAAAAAGTATGAACATTCATAATTAGCTCACTTTGAATTTTATTCTGAATTAATATTGAGTTTAAACGTGCAGCGCCTTCTATACGTGAGAGTCTGGCCTAAGATTCTCAAGGTGTAAACCAGATTCCGATAAATATTGAATCCAAAATAAAACGAGGTATGTAGCAATAATTAATTCAACTAAATCATACAAATGAAACACGATTAAGTACAACAAATTCATAAACTATAATTTAGTTTTTCAAATACTTTTATTATAAAATATATTTAAACTCTTATACAGAAGTGTTGATAGACTACATTACATAGTTTAAGTATAACTCACATTACATAAGTTAAGACAGTTAGAGAGAGAACTTTTACTTTACATCTTTAATTTTCAGTCAGAGAGTCTTATGCTCAACTCAATATTTCTTAGTTCACCATTACAACTAGGTTTGACCTGCATTCGGTTCTTCGAACACATCCCTATTCAGGCCACAACCATATTACATCATGGTATTTAGGGAGAGAGCATAGAGTATAAACTCACTAATCGATGAGATCGTGAGTATGGGGCAGCGGTCTTAATGATTGACAGGCTCTTAATGTATTCCTCGCTCTACTATTGGTTTAGGCTTCTCATAATCAGTAATAACTTTAAGCTCGCGAAACTTTTCTTTCTCTTTAAGATTGAACTTCTGATCTAATTCTGACTTGAGTGCAACAAACTGTCTATATTTCATCCTTTTTAATGTTCCTAATATTATATGGCTTATAAGTGTTCTCTTACTATAAATAGCTTATGGAATGTAAGCACTGCATTACATATACTTCACAAGATTAGCAGTACTTTTTAGATAGAAAAGCAATACACTCTTAGTATTGCATCATTCATTACATTTCCCCCCCAAAACTGTTTCGGATTTGTAAAATTTGAAGCAGTTTTACAAATGGTAAAGTTTATCTCACTTTACAGTTTAGCAATAAAATAAGTTAATCTAAAATTATCAGTTAATTAACATTTGAATACTATTTTTCAATAAGGAAATACATGATTATTAGGTGCTCAAGTTTCGTAAATAAGTTAAATAATAAAGAACAGTCCAGACATACATACTGACGGACGGATAGAAGAGCATGTATTTTAATATTTCTTATAAATATTTTACTTTATTAGTCCAATGCTTTGAAATCTTATATAACTGTATATCGTAATTGATCCTATCGGTACTAATTTGTCCAATTTTTTAGAATCCAATTACAAAGACACAGTCGAAAAACAGAATAATGTCGATATACCACTCTTGAATCGCGATTCCCGAGGCCGACCTCTTGTTCGATAGCGTTGATCGATGGAGAGTTGGATCCATAAGAAAACATTCTTTCAAAACCTCCTGAAAATTTCAATGAAAAAATCATTCGCAACTCCACCCGACCCCTTTGAATATAGGCTGCAGTTCTTATTAACCCTTTACGATTTCACCAATAACACAATTTTGTGTCTAATATTTGAATTGCATTTTCAAAATACTTTCTAACACAAATCCCCAAAGCACAGCCACCTTAACTCACTCGAAGCTCTAACCTCCTTATCCTGGGGCCAATATAAAGAGTCCATTCTCAATCTTTGTAAAGGCTATGTCTTTAGTAACCAATTCGATTACTATTAAGTATTGTGTCATAATTGTAAGTTGCAATAAAGAAACTGAATATTCCATTATTATCATTTATTTTTTCAGCACAAATATTTTTATATTACTTATTATTTATTATTGTACTCAAAATACGTTTCATTAATAAAAAATCAATACACAGCTCAATATCTTTAATAATAAAGTTAACAGTTTCAACAACTCCTCTAATTTTATATTTAATGTAATTAACCTAACGATGCAAGACTCAATAATAGATTTACACTTCTCAAATTTTCCATTAACACAATGACATGGACTTAAACCAATTTTAGAACTGTAAACTTGTTTTCTATTCTTTACTTGATCAATGTTAAACTTATTTTCAATTCAAACACTTCTTAATTATATAGCTACACAACTTAACATGAAACCTAGTTTAGTGATTTGATTGTAAGTGAAGTTGAAAGTTTGATATAAAACTTCTACTCTACAAAATGAAATTTGTTTACTTGACGCACTTAATATTATTGTATAAATCAAAATCAAAACAATAATGATAATGATAATATCAATTACTAAAATCAATCTCTTTACTATTTGTCCTAACAATTGTATTATATTTCCAAATCAATTTTGTTAATAAACTTAAATCAAATTTTATTATTATATAGTTCGAATCAACAAGTATAAGTTTTAATTTGAAGATATTATTACTAATAAGTGCAGCTGATTGGATAATTTTTTGAAATCATTTTATTTTAGAAAAGTAATTAATTTAAAAAATAGTTTAATATACAATGCATTTAACCAATATAACGAATTACAATCATTTAAAAAATATATTTTAAAAAATTCTACTTTAACTATTTATATTTTATTTTTAATAATACTGTTATTAGTTGATTATCTATGTTCAACAGTAAATATATAACTAAATAATTTTTTAAATGATCTTATTCTTTTTATAAACCTATGTCTATAATTTTCTATAAAAAACCAAGGTTGTTGCTTTCTATACTCAGATTCTAAATTATTTATATCCTCCAATAGGTAAACAGTTGTAACTTCGTTGAATTTTACAGACTTAGTTGCGTGTAGCGAAGAACAATTTTCCATTTAAACAAAATTTTTATTAATATAATTAATAATGTTTAAAAATTCATTTTATAAAGTATCTTAATAATAATTCATTATAATTAGTGTGATTTGAGAATATATTAATAAAATCTTTTAAAGTTAAGCTTCCAGTTCTAAATGAAATATATAAATACAAAAATCTCCACACGTGTTTGATGCTTTACTTTGAATTTGATTTTTATTGTAAATTATTTTTTTATGTTTTTTCAAAACAACAATTTGTTGTATTACAGCAGCCTTCCAAATGATTCATAATATTCGATAAGTTCACTATCAGTAATATAAATAAACACCCAATGCTTTCCTGGTAAGATTATTTTGATATTCTATTTTTGGTAATTTAAAAGTAAATGTAAAATTTGAGAATTTATTTTTTAAAACCGATTCAATTTTTCCATTTTTATTTTGAGTTAATAACAGCTTGTATTGCATTTACTAAAATATCTTCATTGTGATAATTTCCTTATGCTAGTGATTTAATAACAACCATATTTTCTTTATTTTTATAATTTATCTTCACCTTTATCTTCATAAATGGTAAATTTAAATAAATTTGAAGGATAAATAATTTTAGTTAAAGTAATTTCATAATCACTATTTCATTTAATAGTTTTAGGCAAATATACAGAAAATTTTGAAAGTGAATAATTTTTATATATTTTATAACTTGAATCACTTGGTAATTCAATAATATATGTTTCTTTTTGTTGTTGAATTGACATCTTATTGTTTTAGTTGTCATTCACAGATGAGTTCTTTTCTACAGAATGAACCTTCTAATACTTGTCTATCTTTATCTCTGACAGAATACCTTCTATTTGGTTATGTGTGTAATAATTTCTCAATAGAAAATATCTCATATGTCCGATTTCCGATTTTCAAATGTATTTTTGATTTTATGTAACCTATCAGGTTCTCTGGGTTGTAATTTGCCACCCTCTTTAGTATATTTATTTTTCTATAAGTTTTTAAAAATCTAAATTTTCATTAGACTTATTTACATTGGATGGTTTATGTTTTGTTCTGCTGTGAATTGTATTATTATATTTTAGCGTCACTGGAATCAGTACAGCTGAATGGATGATATATTATATACCGTATTCAAATTAACACAAAACAAAGTATTTATTAACACAAAATTATTATCAAAAATACATTAATGTATTTATAATACTCAGTGATGTACACGTGTTATTGCTAAATGTATAATAGAGCTATGATATAGAACTGATTGATTGCTATTGAATAACTGATTGAGAACTGAGTAAAGTCTGATTTAAGGATAATGTTTGTTGGCTTTGCGTTCACTACAATATGCCATTACAATTTTATTAAGCACACTTTTTCAGCTTTTTTGCAACCAATACATTAGAAACATCACGGTGAGATTACAGTTCAAGTGTTATTTTTGAATACATTTTACTGTGAATATAAATATAATATGAATCTCGAATAAACAGAAAAAAATAAGAATAACAAGAATACTGCTTTGTTATCAGTACATTAGAATAAATTTTATTAGCAATATGTACGCAAAAAATTCGGTTAAAATTTTATTAGGAATATTTACGAAAAAACTTTCGGATAAAATTTTATTAGTCATATGTACGCAAAAAATTTAATAATTGTAAAAATTTATTTTTAATTACCAATACTTATATATTTTTAGTTAAAAATTCCAAATAAGAAATATTAATGAATATCAGCTAATATATTGATGTAAAATCTTGAGACCAGTTTTGATCTATCTCTGCTCACTTTCACTGTTCACTGTTTCGGAGAACCGTTGATCTGTCTCTGAGAATATTCAGAGCTTTTATATGAAATTTTTATGGAAAAGTTTCTAAAATTAAAATCTTTGATAAATTCAATAGTATTTAAAAATTTTTACGATGTTATTTTTTTATCCCGCAAAAGCCTTGTGCTAAACCTTGTGCTCAGTCTTGTCAAATTCTTGATGGAATTGGCATAATATTCTAAATAAAATGTTTATGAATATTTGTTTTGCTTTTTTATTTATTTTTCTCAAAACTTTATACCATTATTGAAAACTTTTTCTGGAAATTTTCAGAGCCAATAATGGTATAAATAACCCTTCTAACAATACATAGTTTAGAAACAGTAAATACTATGTTAGTTGTGCGTATTAAGGCTGAAACGCGTGCTTCATATGTATATGTAGTCTGACCCCTATTATAGCATCTCATTGTTACAAATAAAATAATTTGTAATAATCATTATTTTCCTATAATCCGAATGTAAAAATATGCACTGAATTTAAATTTTTTATGAATTAAAAAATAGATTTAAAACAATTGAATAAATTATATGAAAAAAATAACGATATTTAAACATTTTTTATAGTGTTTTTAAATAATTTTACCTTCGGATATTTTACTTGGGTCTTGAATCTTTAAAAAAATAGTAAACATTCTTAATCATTTTTTATAAATTTAAATAAACTTCTCAATAATAATGATAGTTTATCAAAGTTTTATCTTTATCTTTAAACAATTATAACTTAATTGATTAAAATGGAATTCCTAAGCAATATTCACATTTTTGTTTAAAAATTTTCATTCATTAATTCAGTGGTTCTCAAACTTTTCTGTGTTGCGACCTAAATTTCTCGACAAAAATGTTTACGCGACCCAAATTATTACACTGAAACTTTTGGATTTTTAAAAGGATATGCTAGCTTTTGAGAATAGATTATTCATAATCTGCGAACATTCAGTAAAATCAAATGGCATATAAAGATAATAATATATAATTATTCTTTTAGTAAGGTATAATAAAATCCCTAGAAAATATAATTTGAATGAAAAAAATTGATGATAATTAATCGTTTAATGATTATTTTAAATGCTGACCCTATTCTAATGTTAATTCTGATAAACCATACGACCCAAAACTTTTACTTGGTGATCCTGTTTTGGGTCGCGACCCTAAGTTTGAGAACCTCTGTATTAATTTATAAATTTAGTTAAAGTCAAGTTAATAATTAGATAATCAAAATAATACAGTTCGATGAAAGTCTACGCTAAGCTTGTATATTTCTTCTAAGGTTTGGACTAATTAAAAGAAATTTATTTTGAAAAATAATTATAAAATCCATAATATTTTTAGGTCTATCTTTATAAACTTTGTAGTTGATGTATCCATAGAAAAAGGCTGATTAGTATAGCAGTTGTGAAATATAAAATCCAATACTAGATTTTAATCTCTTTTCTATGAAAAATTTTCGTTATTAGTCCAAACCTTAGTAAAAATATTTAAGCGTATCCGTAGACTTTCATCCAAATAGTAGCTTTTGATACATTTTTGTTTCATATGTTAAAACGAAAAAAACACAACTAATATAAATTTATATTGATTTCGTTTAATAAATTAAATTAAATAAAAACAACTTTATGCTCATTTTTTTTATAAATAATACGTATTAAGTGTTTTAATTTTAATAAATTTACACATAATTGAAAAAATACTAAAACTAATGCTTTGTGCCGATAAGGCGATTAAATTTTTTCAAGATTTTAGTGTCAAATAACAAAAATTGATCAAAATATATAAAAACCAAAAAAATTTAATTCAAATAATGTAATAATTTATTATTTTGCAACAATAAACCATCAGATTTAATTAAAAAATATTTGAAGAAATAAAACTCAGTGTTTTAAAAATTTAGTAACGAATTTAAACGAAATTCGTTTTAAATTTTATTAAAAGAAATTTAACACAACAATTGATTGATAAAACGAAATAAAAAGGGACAGTATTTATTTATAAGTGCTGTTTTGTGCTATTTTTATATGCCATAAATTCTATTATTTTGACTCTATTAATAATAGAAATTTCCCTTAAAACTTGATATGATCGAGGTATTAGATATGCTAAATGTGCATCAAAATTTGTTTGCCATAATCAAGGTTTTGCTATAATCCGATAACATTAACATTATAGCACTCATAAGGTAGTGGACAAAAGTCTTTTGACATTAGTAAAAACTTAAACTTTTTGTAGAATTTAATATAAATATATAAAAGTAAACAAATCTCAGCTTTGATTAATAATATTTATTTATTAAAAAATAGATTTAAGTAAGAAATTTTTATTAAATTGAAAAAATAGACTAAAATTTTACAAAAATTCAAAATACATCGTTGACAAAAGTCTTAGAAGAGATCTGTGTTTGAAAAATTCGTTGCTATAATCGAAATTTGCTATAACCAGAGGTGCTATAATCGGTGTCAGACTGTATTAGTAAAGAGAATAGAGAAAAGCATTATAGTTTTATTTATTGCATATCCGTTTTAATATATTGTTTTTAGTAAATACGATCACTTATTATAGGTACATATTAAAAATTAATATTTTGTCAATAAAAAAGATTATTAAATTGTTTCGAGCCTACAGCATAAGCCTAATGTTATAGAAAAATAGGCAGGACTAAGGCTAAGCATAAATTTGGAGTCTAAGCCTACAACCATTTATACTACAAGTTCTTAGGCTCAGCCTATATTTTCATCTCTACTCTTTCATAGAATTCTATCAAATATTATATGTTGTTATAAAACTATAAAAGGTGTCACTATTTTCGTTTGTATTCATATGTTTTGATCAATTTTAGTCATAATGTGTAAGATATTACCGTTTTACCTCGCTTTCAAGGACCGGTCCTTATAAGCCAAATCGCCAAGAATTTCGATTTTGGCTTATTAGACGGGGTCCTTATAATCCGGGTTATACGGACCTCCCCCTTGAGAATCCGATTTATTAGGACCTGTCCGTATAACGTAGATTCCCACCATAGAAAATATAGACCGGTCCGTATAACATAGATTTTCACCATACAAAATCAACACCGGTCCGTATAATGTGAATTCTCACCATTTTGTATGGTGAAAATCTATGTTATACGGACCGGTCTATATTTTCTATGGTGGGAATCTACTTTATACGGACAGGTCCTTATAACGCAGAATGTCATGTTTCAAAATGGTCTCCAACCCGGGGTCCTTATAACCTGATTCATAAGGACCTCCCCCTTGAGCAACTTGACTTATAAGGACCGGTCCTTGAAAGCGAGGTAAAACGATACGCTCGTACTTACGCTCGCTCGAAACAAGAAGCTCAGAGCTCACGCTCGAATAAATATTCATCGTTATCGGTCAGAACGGAGCGCCATCAGCTCGAGAATTGCGTATCATTGCTTATGCTGATTAAAGCACCCGTATTGCCCGACAAACAGCCCCATAGGGTGACCTCAAGTCATTCTCAATGAGGGGTGGGGTGTATAACATTAGTTTTTTCCCATAGCAATCGGTAACTATAAAAAGTAATTGTTAGCCTAATTGGCTTAAAAGTAACTGTAACTGTGTATACTAATTGGGTATGTTATTGATACCGAGTTTTTACCCCATGTTATTGAAAACGAGTTTTTGCCACCCATAAGGCAAAAACTGAGATTATACCCCATGGCAACTGACCATAATTTCGTATTCATCGAGTCTGATTTCATTTACCCCATGGGGTAGTATGTCGGGCAATACGGTATTATTTATTGAATCAGTAAATGAAAGTAATGTTCTTAATATACATTGTAGTATAAATCGTTCCATTGGGATAATTTTGTATAGCATTTATTATGATATTAAATATTTGAATGTTTCGATATTTAAAATTTTAGATATTTACTATATATTTCTTTTTAAATTAACGATTTAATTTTATTACAAAATAGGATCAAATAATAATGCAATTAAAGTGTATATCAATATATTTATGTAACTATAAATAAAATTTAGCAAAATTAAAGCCAAATATTATAATTTTTTTGGGATTTATAGTATACTTAACGATTCAATTAATACTAGATATAACTCAATATAAGCTGAAACTCAATTTGAAAATTTAAGTTCAATTTAAAGATTTTCATTTTCATATATAAATATAAATGAACTTAATTTCGTAGAAAGTGTTATGAATTAACGAATTTGAAAGTTATTAAACTCGTAATCATTGATTACTCTTTCGTTACTGAAAACGCATCGATCTATGATTGACGCTGGACTTCCTTTAGTGGTTAACCAATTCTTCATTGCGTTAATCTTCTCGTTTTCGCCCTCAATCGTACCGATAACAGTGCCATCCGAAGCATTTTGCACGAAACCACGAATTTCTAATACTTGAGCCTTACTTTTAGTGTATTTCCGAAAGAAAACGCCTTGAACTCTACCGAAAACTTTATAATCTATTGATATCAACCTCAAACTACACATTTGATATCACAGTATTAATACAATCAAACTTCTTAGCGTTGGATATATTAGATTTATGATTTGAGTGGCAATCAATTCATTTACGCAAATATAACTACAAATAAATGTATTAAAATGCCATAAATTACGAGCATATTAAACATGTCGGGTATTAGTTATTGTTATACCCGATAATTTGATGAAAAACCTTAATCGACTGATAAAAAACCGATAACCCAAAAACCTATAAGTTTAACGCGAAAAATCAGTTTAAAAATTGAAATACTACTAAAAAATCATTACAAAAATAAGAAAAGTTTCTTAATTGACATTTGAAAAATCATCTATACTACGATATACTGATTTCAATACAATATTTGATTGTCGGGCTTACGGATTGATTCAGGTTAACCGATAGGAAGTTTAATCAACCCGAATCGAACAGATAAGAACCGCCGGTTCGAACTGACTCGTAATATCTTTAGTATAAACAAATTTTGGTACTGTCATAATTCGCTGCTCCCATCGAAAGTTAGAAAAATCGATTGTACTGATGCATGAATTGCTATGGCAGCCAATAAACAAATACCAAAAATATATTTGAAGCAATTTATGCCGAAATGTCAAAAAGTGGTTATATTAATTAAAATCTTATTTAGCGCCAAAATATAGCCTAAGATAAGATTGAGTGTATAACGTATTATTGTTTGTTCATTCTATATGCGTATTTTATTTTGGTTATAATAAAAATATAGATGAACAAAAGCGCGCCTTAGGACTTTTGGGACCTAAGGACCCGAGGTCCTTACTGGTTCAGGTTCGAGTCCAGGTCCTTAAAAACTTAGAAAGTCCGAGTTCATGTTCGGCTAAATTAAGAACTGGTCCTATTAGGTTCAGGTCCGAGTCGTTAAAAGTTGGGACCTGGGACCTAAATTATTAAAAATAATACTTAATTTACTCAAATAAGTACCAATAAAAGTAATATTTTTAGATAAATTTTTTTGTTGTACTTTAATCATATAAATAGGCATTCGTTAGACATGATCCTTAATAAAAAAGCATTACAAATAGACGATATATATATAAAATTGCTCTGTTTTATTAAACTTTATTATAATTTAGGTCCTGAGCCCAGGTCCAAGTCCTTGCCTTAAAGACTCGGAACTGGTCCAAGTCCTTTAAAAACCTTCAGGTTCAGGTCCTAAAATGGTTTTGAGGTCACAGGTTCAAGTCCTGAGTTCCTTAATGACCCTCAAAGACTCTGACCTGTTCATCTCCGAATAAAAACAAGGAATCGATAGTTGTAACGTTTGATGGGAGCAGCGAATTAGGACAGTACCCACATTTTATAAGTTACAATCTATTGATATAACGTATTTCGTTTTGTATAGTTCGATAAATATGTGTTGTTTCTTACATTTTCAATATTGTATTAACACTATTATTGTATGAACACTAAAATTGCAATTAAAATAGTATATCAATCAATACTTTTTTGGGAGATTATATATATATTAAACATTAAAGAAGAATTAAGTAAAGCTTAAATTCAAACTTAAGCCGGAATCGAGTATGCATTGCTATTAATTTACTACAATAAGTCTACGTTCAGAAAATTTTGGATTTTATGCCAGTTTAGTATAAATATTAAAATTAAGATATGATTTCAAATATTAAGCTTTAAGTTTTTTTTATAAATATACAAATAATGTCATTTCTTTAAAACACATGAACACTATCAACACTGTTAGAAAAAGTTTATTACATTAAGAGGAAAAATTTAATTAAAATCTAATTTATTGATAGTTTTTAATGCTATAATCGTGAATATCATAGTTAAAAACAATCGCCTACTGTTACATCAACAGTACATTCTGTATAGTAATTGTATTTATAACACTAACACTAAGTCCAATAAACAAAAAACATTCCTCGTTTGAAATTATAGTCTTTAAACTCCATTTTAGGGATATCTCTCTCATTACTGAACTCGCATCGCTCTATTTTCGACAATGGACTTCCAGTTGCGGTTAACCACTGCTTCATTCTATCGATCTTTTTAGGTTCTCCTTGAATGGTTCCAACCATAGTGCCATCAGAAGCACATTGAATGTAACCAAGAATGTGATGTCTTTGAGCCGTTTTTCGAGCATATTTATGAAAATAAACGTCCATTACTTTACCAAAAACTTTATAATCGACTGATTTTAACTTAATTGTAGACATTTCATACCAAATCCATTCAAACTAACGCATAGTCTATTTACTAACACTAAACACAAATAACGTCTATTATATCAATTATTCATTACAGTATAATCGCTGCTAAAACACCGCTTTGTGACATTAAAAATAAACGTTGTTTGTAGTGATATATCGGTATATCTCGCAATACACGTGCAAAATTCACGTGAAATTATTGCTCGATGTTTTGATTCGTAAGTGTGATTAAATATAATATTTAATTGATTGTGAAAGATGTCATCAGTGAGAAGACCAGAACATAGAGCTCCACCAGAGCTGGTAATTATATTATCGCTTTGTATTTTAAACTTTGTTAATTTTTTTAAATAACCATTTTATAGTTTTATAATGAAGATGAGGCGAGAAAATATACAAATAAGTAAAACCAATTTTTTATTTTAACGAAATTTTTCAGGATTTGATTTTTTAATTTTCATAATTAGTACGCGAATGATTGAGATTCAGACTCAGATGACAGAAAGAGCCATAGAATTGCTTTCATTTTCCGACGATTGTCCGAAACTAATTCTTGATTTGGGGTAACGTAATAATTTGTTATTATTTTATTACAATTTTTCTTATTATTTAAATTAATTGTATGATTATTTATTAGATGTGGTTCGGGCTTAAGTGGTGAAGTGATAGAAGAAAACGGTCACTACTGGGTTGGGGTTGATATTAGCGAATCGATGCTAAACGTGTGCAGAGAACGTGAATCCGAAACTGGAGACGTTATGCTATCGGATTTGGGCGATGGGTTGCCATTAAGAGCTGGATGTTTTGATGGAGCCATTAGTATATCTGCGTTACAGTGGCTGTGCAATGCAGACAAAACATCGCATAATCCAGTAAAACGACTTTACAAATTCTTCAGTTCATTATACGCATGTTTATGCAGAGGAAGTAAAGCAGTATTTCAATTCTATCCTGAAAATGGATCTCAAATAGAATTAGTTACGCAGCAAGCGATGAGGGCTGGGTTCACGGGTGGACTCGTTATTGACTTTCCTAACAGTGCTAAGGCTAAGAAAATATTTCTAGTTCTTTTCACTGGTGGCACGAATAATAAATTGCCACAAGGATTGGGAGAAAATACTAACACAACGGTTCCGTACAACGAAAGAAGAGAAAGAGTTAAACAAATTCGAGGTAAACCACCGAAGAAATCTCGAGAATGGATTATTGAGAAGAAAGAACGGCGAAGACGTCAGGGAAAACCAGTTAGAGATGACACTAAATATACGGGAAGGAAACGAAGCGCGAGATTTTAAAAATTGTTTATATAAGATGATATCGTTTGTTATTCAACTAATAAAATGAATATTAAAAATGCGTTACAATTGTTTTATAAGGTATTATAAATTAAATGTAAATAAACATTAATTTTATTTGCTTAGCATAGCTTAAAACTGTATTTTTAGGGAACAATGGATTTGAAAATAAAAAGTTTTACGAGTTTATAGATTATTATTTTGTTTACAGTGAAATAAGTAACAAAAAATTAAAGATCGTCGTCGTCCTCGTCGGGCAGCGAAGTGTGTTGCGCGGCCTGCATCTCCTCCTCGAGCTTCTTCTGCCACGCGGGATCCATTTGCACCTCTGGTGGCGCCAATGCTGGCATCGCTACGAACTCCAAATTCGGATCACCGATCAGTTTTCGGGCCATCCATAAGAATGGCTTTTCAAAGTTGTAGTTACTCTTCGCACTAATATCATAGTACTGTAATTCGAAACAATCAAATTAACTTAATTAATCAAAGTCAATATAGTTTATCGAGAATAACCTGTAAATTCTTCTTTCGATGAAACACAATCGATTTGGCCTTTACTTTTCTATCCTTAATATCAACTTTATTACCACAT